>CAUYQG010193200.1:0-22641 GCA_963574415.1 Tarsius wallacei
CGCAGATGCTGAGTGAGTTGTGACTTGCAATTAAAGGCTCTGTTGCACTCATTACATTCACGGGGTTTCTCTCCTGTGTGAGTTCTCTGATGTTCAGTGAGCTGAATCTTCCTCATGAATGTTTTTCCACATTCATCACATCCATGGGGTTTCTCTCCTCTTTCAGTTCTCTGATGTCTAACAAGTTGTACTTTGCTCGCAAAGGCTTTCCCACACTCACTGCATTCATATGGTTTCTCTCCTGTATGAAGTTTCTGGTGGGCAGTGAGAGATGCCTTTTGGGAAAAGGCTTTCCCACACACACTGCATTCATAGAGTTTCTCTCCAGTGTGAGAGCGCTGATGTGCATTGAGGTTGGACTTCGAACGGAAGGTTTTGCCACATTCACTGCACGGATATGGTCTTTCTCCTGTATGAGTTCGCAGATGCTGAATGAGTTGTGTCTTGCTTTTAAAGGTTTTGCTGCACTCGTTACATTCATAAGGTTTTTCTCCTGTATGAAGTCTCTTATGTAAATTGAGATGTGACCTTCGGGAAAAGGCTTTTCCACATTCAGTGCATTTATAAGGTTTCTCTCCTGTATGAATTCTCTGGTGTTCAGTGAGATATGGCTTTTGGGAAAAGGCTTTTCCACAAACCATGCATTCATAAGGCTTCTCTCCTGTATGAAGTCTCTGGTGTCCAGTGAGATAGACCTTTTGGGAATAGGCTTTTCCACAATCAGTGCATTCATAAGGCTTCTCTCCTGTATGAGTTCGCTGATGTTTAATGAGCTCCATCTTCCACTTGAAGGTTTTTCCACATTCATTGCATCCATGGGGTTTCTTTCCTCTTTTGGTTCTTTGATGGCTAAGGAGATCTGTTTTCTTGGAGAAGGCTTTCCCACACTCACTGCATTCGTATAGCTTCTCTCCTATATGAAGTCTCTGGTGTACAGTGAGATATGCCTTTTGGGAAAAGCCTTTTCCACACTCAGTGCATTCATATGGTTTTTCTCCTGTATGACCTCTCTGGTGACGAGTGAGATATACCTTTATGGGAAAGCCTTTTCCACACTCAGTGCATTCATATGGATTGTATCCTGTATGAAGCCTCTGGTGTACAGTTAGACATATATTGTGGGAGAAGGCTTTCCCACACACACTGCATTCATATGGCTTCTCTCCTGTATGAAGTCTGCGGTGTACAGTGAGAGACGCCTTTTGGAGAAAGCCTTTTCCACATTCAGTGCATTCATATGGCTTCTCTCCTGTATGAAGTCTCTGATGTACAGTGACATATGCCTTTTGGGAAAAGGTTTTCCCACATACACTGCATCCATAGGGTTTCTCTCCAGTGTGAGATCTCTGGTGTCTAGTGAGCTGGGACTTCCAATAGAAGCATTTCCCACATTCACTGCATGTGTACAATTTTTCTCCTGTATGAGTTTGCTGATATACCATGAGCAATGACATTCTGGAGAAGCCTTTCTCACACTCATTCCTTTCATGAAGTTTCTCCCCTCTATGCGTTCTCTGATGTTCAATGAGATGAATCTTCCTCATGAATATTTTTCCACATTCATGGCATCTACAGGGTTTCTCTCCTCTTTTGCTTCTTTGATGTCTAATGAGCTGTACTTTCCTGGAGAAGGCTTTGCCACCCTCACTGCATTCGTATGGCTTCTCTCCTGTACACGTTTTGTGATAGTCATTCAGCTGTGATTTGGTGTTACTGGGGTTAACAGATCTGTGGTTTTTAAGTCCAGTAAGAGTAATGCCATGCTTGATATGGAGACATGACTTCTCATATCCACTATAGTCATCATAACCCTTTTCTGCAAAATGTCTATTCAGGACAACAAAACCTAAAAGAAATTTCAAGTTACACAATGTGAGCCAAACATATTGTACCTTTGTGTTAAAGAAGCAATACTTTTGCATAAGTTAAAATGTTTTGCAAGGGAAAATTTGCTGATAGCCTACTAAACTTTTAAGCTTATTTTGGTTTTCTTGGTGACATGGCATACAGTCAACCTCCCATATTTTTTCTAGAAAAAAGAGTAATTGAAATATCTATTTTTTTCCCCAGAGGGGACAAGAAGTACAACAATGTTGGTTTTGACTGACTTTTACGAGATCTCAGTCTAACTGAATTTGCCCCTTGCTCTATGAAAAAAGTCAGCAGACTAAAACAGCAAAAGGGGGGAAAAACTGTGTTGGCAACAATAATAAGTAGTTCATCATAAATAAATATTCCTTGAGCTGTTTTCCAAATAGGAACTTTCCAAATAAAGATGGAACTGGAATTAGAAAGACACTGAGACTGAACAGATCAAAACCAGATGGAGGGCATGGAACCATTTATCCAAAAAACTTTTCATAGGGTGATATTTGAGATGCTAAGGTAACTAATAATATATTCTATATCTCCACAAAGCTGTCATGGTAGTAAATAGAATTAATAGCTCAGCAAAGAGTTAAGAAAATTTTAGAAATTGAAAAACAGTACAAAGGAGATGATAAAGTAGTGGTAGGTCAACCTTAGAAATCCAGAAGAAAAACAAGGCAAACAGACATCATAAGATAAGAATGAGCAATGTTATGCAAAGAACATTAAAGAACTTCCCAAGCAAAGGGAAGAGTCAGGTCAAAGACCTGAGGTGAAAAACCAGGCATGATCAAGAAACATAAGAGAAACCTGCATTTCTGCAATATCCCAAGCTTGAGTGTAGTAGAAATATGTAAGTTTGGCAAGACTTGGAGAATTGAGAATATAGAAATATTGTGGAAGACTTTGTTAGAGATTGGATTTTATACTAAGAAAAATGGCAGTAAGCCACCAAACATTCTTTGGCAAGAAACACCATGTTCTGAATTAACAGTTCTAAAACATTACTCTTCTATAGAGAATGAATTGGAGATGAAATTATAGAAGAGACAAGACAGAAGGTTATAATAGAGTTCAGGGAGCTTAAGCATGCAAAATTGCAATGCAGATGGAGAGAAGTAAAAAAGCATAATATGGGGGAGAAAAAGACATGTATGATGGAGAAAAAAAGAACATTCCCTTTTAGAGGGAATAATGGAGATGGAAGAAGAAAGAATTGATTATAGACCCTCAGTATGTAGCATAATAATACTGGTGCCAGTTAGTAAAATAAGGAAGAGTAGGAGCACAGGCTTGCCATTTGGGGGAATGGACTGTGCCACTTAAGGTCTATCAGATTTAGGATGAATAATCCATATTCAAGAGAGATATGAACATTCACAGTTAAATCTGTGAGTGTAAAGAAAGTTCTAGGCTTAAGATAACAATTTATTTATGACTATATAGACATTATTGAAACATTTGGAACTGCATGTGGTTAGATGAGATCATCTAGTAGAGAGTGAATGAGACAGTACCAGACCAAGAGCTTCATGCACTTCAAGTTTAAGAGTTTGGGCTCACAGATATGCACAGATAACATAAAATGACCACCCGGAAGACTTTCCTATGTTAATCATGTAAATAAGTAACACTTGTTTTAGTAACACAGGTTTGGAACTGGAAAATCAGAATACAGAACACAAAGTATCTCATTCCAAGACTGCTGTGGTAAAATATTTTAAATCACCTTGTTACTTAGTCTTTCTTCTCTCATTCCAACTGCACATCAAAACTAAACTTTCCTAAAATGTCAATTTAGTGTAATACTGCAGTCAGTAGTCCAATTTGCTATGTAGGACTTGAAATATTGTGATAATAAATCCCTTGCAATGTCTAAGTGATAGGGATGCTAGAAACAATTTTGTTCTAATATTTGGTCTCTGACTCTGGTCACTGTCACAGCTCCTAAATCCCTTGAAATTTCCTGGGTGACAGGAGTATGTTTTGTTCTAGTGAGGTGACTCTTCATGGACTCCTGGATCACTTCAGTATGGTGTCTGGTCATCATCCTCCAGGAAGGGGAGAAAGACTAGAGTCTGAGTTAATAGCAGATTGTGTCTATATAATGAGGCTGCCACAAAAATCCCTAAAAGACAAGAGTTCAGAGAGCTTCCATGTTGATCAACACATATACATGGTGAGAGGTAGTACATCTCAATTTCCTGTGGACAGAGCTCCAGTGCTTGGGACCTTTCTAGATCTCACCCTACGTACCTCTTCATCTTGCTGTTCATCCATATTCTTTTATCATATTTCTTGTGATAACCAGTAAACGTGTTTAAATGAATTCTATATACTGTCAGTAGAAAATATCAACTCCAAGGAGGGAGTCAGGGAAATTCCTGATTTATAGGCAAGTCAGAAGTGTGGGTAACCTGGGGGCCATGACTTATGAATGGCATCTGAAGTGGGGACAGTCTTGTGGTACTAAGCCCTTAACCTGTTGGGTCCATGTTACTTAGGATCCAGGTAGTTAATATCACAATTAAATTGAAGCACATGTAGTTGGTGTCAGGAGAGCTGTAGAACTGGTTGGTGTAGGAAACCCACCCTGTGTCACATTTGGTGTCAGAAATGTTCTGTTAGCTTGGTACTGACAAGGACAGGTCCATATACCAATAGAACAGGATAGAGATTCCGGAAGCAAAGCCCCAATTTCTCAACCAACTCATATTTGACAAAGTCTTCAACAGCAGCCACTGGGGAGAGGAGAACCTATTCAGCAAATGGTGGTGGGAAAACTGGTTGACCACATGCAGATTGAAACAGGACCCCTACTTATAACCATACACAAAAATTAACTCTAAATGTATCAAAGACCCAAACAAACCTCAAACTAAGAATCTTAGAAAATACAGGAGACATCCCTTATGGAAATTGGAACTGGCAACCAATTCCTAATCAAAGCCCTAAAGGTCAATACCTTTAGAAATAAGACAGACAAGTGAGACATCATCAAAGTAACAAGCTTCTACAATGCAAAAGAAACCATCAAGAGAGCAGGGAGACAATGTACAGAATGGGAAAAAAATATTTGCCAACTGTATATCTGACAAAAATCTAACCGCTATGATCTATAAGGCACTCTAACATGTCAAAAGTAAAAAAAAAGAGCCCCATTAAAAAGTGGACAAAAGACATGAATAGACACTTCTCCAAAGATATACGGGCAGCCAACAGGCATGTGATAAAGTGCTCAGCCTCACTCATCATCAGAGAAATGCAAATCAAAACCAAATGAGGTACCACCTAACCCCAGTAACAATGGTCTTCATTAATAAAACAAACAACAGATGCTGGCAAGGATGTGAAGAAAATGGAATTTTTCTGCACTGCTGGTGGGAATGCAAAGTTGTACAACCTCTTTGGAAGACAAAGTGGAGATTTCTGAAAGAACTAGAAATTGACTTCCGTGTGACCCAGCAATTCCCCTATTGGGAATATACCCGGAGGCCCTCAAAGCATTCTATAAAAAAGATACCTGCACACGCATGTTTGTTGCAGCTCTATTCACAATAGAAAAAACTTTAACCAAATATTCTGCCCATCAAAGTTGGACTAGATCTACAAAATATGGTACATATACACAATGGAATATTATGCAGCCATGAAGAAGGACAAATATATGGAATTTACAGCAACTTGGAAAATTTGAAGTTGATCATATACAGTGATCTATCACAGAAACAAAGAACAGAGTACCATATGTTTTCCTTAAGCAGAACTTGAACAATTATAATACTATAAGAAGGGGTTGGCAGAAGGGGGAAAATGTCAGGGGAGGGCAAGTGGGATTGGCAATGAGGGAAACTGCCAGGAGAGTGAGGGGCATACCATCAAAAGGGTACCGGCATAACCCATGATTATATATCTAACCTTGAATTGTACACCATATCTTTTTAATTAAAAAAATAAAGAAATGTTCTGTTAGAGTAGAACAAAAGAGCTCATTTCTCTTTTACAGATGTGATACAACTCCACAAAGTTCAATATATTCAGATATATAGATTTCCATGTGGAATTTAAAAACAGGCTTCTGAATCACTTGTTTTCCTCGGGAAAAGTTACAAGTATACTGATTAATAGAACTATCAAAATCTCCAGTCAGTTTAATAATACTGTAACTGTGTCCAACACCGATCAACAGAACCTTCTGCAATGAAGAAAACATTCTATATCTACGTTTTCCAATATGGTAGCCATTAGGTAACCAGTACTATTGAGTACTGGAATGCAAGTAGGGTTACCACAGAACTGAATTTTTAATTTTACTTACTTTAATTAAATGTAAGTAGATACATATGGTCAAGTGTCCAAAACACTGGCCATACAGATACAGACCATTAGCACTTTATTCTCTATTAATCATTTGTAAAACAGCCCTGGTCTATTTAACAATTCCCTTTGTACAGTTTTGCATTATACAAAAATGCCTCATAATCAAACTTTCAAGAATTTAAAATTCTATATTCACCATTCTTGATGTAATCATCCCCAAATAGTCTTCTTTCAACTATTACCACATTCTTCCTTAACCTCTGTTCCTACCATACGTCTGTAACCCATCAGTTAAGAGGTTTTAAGGAATAACTCCCCATGCAGAAAGACAACATTCACATGTCTTCTTTTCCATTTATTCTAGAACCCCAAGCTATACCATCCTTTTGTTATAATGCTATCATCCAGCTATCAAACAAGAATCTCTAGAACTAACAAAAGACAAAACCAAACCAAATTCACACTTCCTAAGCCAATTATTAACTTAAAATCCAGACGAATCAGCTGTAATCAACTTGTTCACAGTCTCCCAAGCCCAATCTATTAGCTATCTCCAACATCACTTTCCCTATTTCCACCCCCAAAGTCTTTTTCTATTAATAATGACCCAAAACAAGGACTTCCATGATTTCTATTCCAAACCCAGCTTTTCTTCTTGCAGAAATTATCTGATCATACTAAAAAACAGTGCTTTTACTCTCTGAAGCATTTGTAAAACAACCCGTTTATTTGACACTTCACTTTGCACAGCCTTGCATTATACAAAAATGCCTCATGATCAAACTCTCAAAAATTTTAAATTTTATGCACCTATGTTCTTCATTACATTAAAATCTCTCCAATGCCTTTTCGAATGCTGGTTTTTCAACTCTATAGACCAAAGCAGAACCGTATGGCAAACGTTTCTAACTTCATATGTTCAGGTCCATACCCCTATCTAGCTGATCTGAAGCAGCACCTCAAGAGAGACAACCTGCAGTACGGAAATGCTACCCCTAGTCTACACACATCTGTGATTTAAAAATAAAATTGTGAAACAGAATTGAAACAAATGAAAGTCTGCATTCAAGACAAACATGGTTAAAGCTGTTGTCTGTGAATTACTATGTAGACTACACTAAATAAAGAAATATAAGAGACAGATTCTTTTTTTTATGGAAAGAGTAGCATCACATCAAACAGTAAAATAATCCACATATAATACGTGACCATTGCTGAGTCAGCGCAGCATAGACACAAAGCAGACAGAAGTCGGGAATGTAGAATTCCAAGAGTGCCCTGTAGTCGTCAAAAAGTACATCAGGGAGGTACAAAAGAGAGCTCAAAGTGGAAAAGGGAAGTATCTAGATGTAAAAATCCAACATAATCAAAGGCACTGATGTCAGTCCTTATGTGATTTGATATTATTTATAGCATTCAACAAAATATATCACTTCCACCTCCTGGGAATAATATTTTCACTCCTTTCTGGGACATCTACCAACTCTCCAACTATGGTCCTGAACCTATTCCACTTGAATTGGTTCTTCTCCATCTCTAACTATATGGGGACCTCTTGTTTTTTCAGCCAACACTGACCCCTCACATCTTCTCCTTAAGTTCCATGGCTTTAATGCTCCCTACTCACAGAGGAATGTAGCTATAACATCAAAAGTAATTAACAGAAAATCAGAAACCACTCAGTGTATATAGCAATAGGCGCACTGCTGCAA
Source organism: Tarsius wallacei (assembly GCA_963574415.1). Classification (NCBI taxonomy): domain Eukaryota; kingdom Metazoa; phylum Chordata; class Mammalia; order Primates; family Tarsiidae; genus Tarsius; species Tarsius wallacei. The sequence goes on from CAUYQG010193200.1 coordinate 7,902, forward strand.
GTCACTTTCAAAAATGGTGAAATTTTCAAAAAACCTTTTCAAAACAATAAAAATTAACAGGAGTAGCAGAGACATTCAGAAATAGAACAGTTAACAGGGAAGACTCAAGGTGACTTAAAGGTGACTGGCCACCAAAGTGCAGAGCAACATAACAGAACCTAAATAAAATCCACAAGGAGTGGAAAGATTTGCCAGAAGAAAGTGACCCCAGTTTCTAACACTGTAGCTAAAATAAGAAAGATTCACAAGATAATTGTCCTGGGTGCAGGCAAAATATAGAATTAGTGGGTAGATGAGACTACAGAGAGGATGATGTAGAGTTCAGGCTATCTATCAGAAGAGGAACTCAAATCTTTAGTATATAAACATACTCTATGATGGTAATAATATCTGGAAGAAAAGATTCTGCTTTCACATAGAGGATGGAGAAATTATGTTCTAGTGGCTGGCAATATACAGGGTATGAGGGTGCATATTAGATATTAGTAGTAGTAGGGATGTCAATCTAGGAGACTGTAGCAGAGGACAGAGACATCAGGCCTTGAGAGTGAATAAAACTTTTAATACATCAGCAGGAGATAAAAAATCAGAAGTAAGGAAGGCAGGGAAACAGCATGTGAATAAGGAGAAAGAGATGCACCAAGAGATGGGGGTGAGGGGCTTTCACATAAACTAAAGTGAGGTGATTACTAGGGAAGAAAATCAGTCCTTTCAAAGTGACAAAGCTATGTCTAAGTAGGGAGCAGTGCTTACAGCAAAGTAATCTAGGTAAAAGAAATTTCAAGGAAAGTAAGGTAGAGAACAGGATATAAGACAAGGCAGAGCAGGCTGGGAAGAATGGAGTCAGGTGAGAACTTGGGGTCCTAGATGAGATGGGCTGCATGCAGTCAGATCCAGAAAATAGAATAAAGGAAGACGTCAACTTTGATAGCAGGCAAGGAAAAGCCCAATTAGGAATAAACAAGATTCTCTAAACAAGATTTCAGAAGCATCATCCCTTCATTTCCTCACCATTTTCTTAGTGTTTCACTCAATTACCTGGAAACTTTTGAGTATGGGCTGCTCCTTCTACTATCCACGAAGGTTCTCGTTGCTCCAAATGGAAGAGTGAATTTGGTTTGGTACCTTGATACCCTGTAAAGAGTAAATCCTTGAACACTTGGCACCAAGTATATATGCTTGGGGAAATCTATGAAGATAGGAGAGTTACATATTAGGGACCATATCAATTGTACTTTGACAAAGTATAATTTTTACTTTGGATATGGAACATATACTTTGGGCCAAAAAGGGCAATTAAAGTTTATGACACACCTCACACCCATTAAGATGGCTACCACCAAAGAAAACACAACAGAAAACAGTAAGTATTGACAAGGATGTAGAGAAACTCCAACACTGTGTACTCTTGGTAGGAATGTCAAATGGTGGAACTGCTTTAGAAACAGTTCCTCAAAAAATTAATAGAATTACCATAAGATCTAGAAATTCCACTTCTGGGAATATACCTAAAAGCATAGAAAGTAGGGTCTCAAAGAGATATATGCACAACCATGTTCATAGCAGCATTATTAACAGGAGCTAAACCATGGAAGGAACCCAAGTGTCCATTAACAGATAAATGAGGCTGGGCATGTTGGCTCAAGTCTAAAATCCCAGCACTTTAGGAAGCCAAGGTGAGAGGATTGCCTGAGACCATGGGTTTGAGACCAGACTGGGCAAATTGGTGAGACCACATCTCGACAAGAAATCACAAAATAAGCCAGGCAGGGAAGCACATGCTTGTAGTTCCAGCTACTTGGAAGGCAGAGGCAGAAGGATTGAATGAGCACAGCAGATAGAAGCTGCAGTGGTCATAAATTTGTCACTGCAACAGCCTAGGAAACAGAGTAAAACTCTAATCCAAAAAAACAACAAACAGAAAAAAACCCACACAGATAAATGAAACAGCAGCATGTGGCATATATATCACAAAAGAATATTATTCAGTGTTAAAAAGGAAAGAAATTCCGGCACGTTATGACATTGGTGAACCTTGAGGACATTGTGCTAAGTGAAATAAGCCAGTCACAAAAATATAAATCCTGTATTATTCCAGTTACATCAGATACTTAGAGTGGTCAAAATCATAAAGACAGTAATTAGAATAACGGCCACCAGAAACTGGGGGATATTTGGGGAAGAATGGGTAGTTACTGTTTTATAGAAAGAGAGTTTCAGTTTTATAAGATTAAAAAAGTTATAAAGACAAATGGAGATGGTGGTTACACAACACTGAATGCATTTAATTTGCACTTAATCCCACTGAGCTGCACACTTAAAAATAGTTAAGATGGCAAATTTTATGCTACGCATGTTTTAGCACAAAAAAGGAGAAAAGTCTATGACACACAATGCCTTTAGTCCAAATCATTAAATATTCAAGGGACCACATAGAGTTCACCAAATGAAACAGAAAAGGTAACTGACTGGGATGCTGTCCTTACCTACTGATACAAGGTTGCCGTAGTTCTCCAACATTACCTCCTTATAAAGGACCTTCTGAGTTGGGTCCAAAAGCTGCCACTCCTCTCTGGTGAAGTACACAGCCACATCTTCAAAGGATAATGATTTCTATAACAACACATCCAATGCATTCTGAGGTGAATATTAACAGATGATGTGGAAATGACGGAGAGGAACATGTTCTGCTCCTTTTCTCCGTGATGAAATATGCACACTATATGTGAACTATTTCACATACCACAGGACCATGGAAATCTGGTAATTTTTCTACTCTAAAAAAAGCACTGAGGCAACGGTCTGCAGAGCTAAAAAACAATATAAGAATGGTTACTATTCCTCTGTATATAATAGTCAAAATCTATCAATAATCTTAATATCTATTAAAGCAGAGTTAAATAACAGCATCTCCATGCTATACTACACTATACGAATGCTAAAATCAATGAGGTAGATGTATAAATATGGATATCAATGATCCTCAAGGCATTTTCTTAAATGGAAAAAATCAAGCTCCCAAATTATATAACGTGATCCAAGATACACCGAAAATTGTAATAATGCGATTATGAATGTATAAGTACATATATGTATGTATAATAGAACTGTATATAAATGTAGATGTATTCTACCACATGTCATAGAAAGGAACTAGATGAAAACCCAAACTATTAACATTTGTTACCCTTTCATTTGGGGTTTGGATCGAAGGGTGAAAAGTGATATTGTCATTTGATACATATACTACTGTGTGTTTGAATCTTCTGCATGTAAATATAGTGACATATCATTTGAGTAATTAAAAATATGAAGACAAGAACTGGTGCAGTGGTTTACACAAGTAATCCCAGCAATTTGGGAGGGCAAATCAGGATTGCTGGAGGCCAGGAGCACAAAATCAGGCTGAACAATATAACATCATCCTCTAATTAAAAAATTTGGCCAGGTGTGGTGGCTCACATCTGTAATCCCAGCACTTTTGGAGGTGGAGGCAAGAGGATGTCTGAGCCCACATTTCAAAACCAGCCTGAGAACTTGGCAAGACCTCATATCTACAAAAAATTTAAAAATGAGCCAGGTGTAGTGGTGCACGCCTGTAGTTCCAACTACTTGGAAGACTGAGGTGTAAGGATTGTTTGAGCTCACCATGTCAAGAAGCACTGTCAGTCTCTGTGTTCCAAACTATTACCAAAAAATGGAACTTTCAGTCAGCTCCTGACAATTCAATAACAAATATATGGTTGAAAGAATGCTTCTTCATGAGAGACCATTCAAAGATCAAGCAGCTCACTCATTCTACTGGATAATCCAGGCTTTATTTCCAGTTAAATTCAGACAACCAGAATGCTCTATTCTCAAGGCATACCATATTTGAAGAATTTTGTTCAATCCAGTTTTCCTTTGGCATTATCTTCTTAGCTGACCCCAAAAATAATAAAATAAAGCAAAAGAAAACATCCTTTAACTTTATTACAAGGGCGATTTGGAAGACACTATCTACCACAAAACCTTCATGAAAAATACATTTCTTGCCAGGCTCATTGGCTCAGCCTGTAATCCCGTGCCTTGGGAGGCTGAGGTGAGTGGATTGCCTGAGCCCGCGGGTTCGAGACCTGCCTGGGCAACTTGGCGAGACCTCATCTCTACAATAAATCAAAAAATTAGCCGGGCATGGTAGCGCATGCCTGTAGTTCCTGCTACTTGGAAGGCTGAGGCGGAAGGATCGCTGGATCCCAGCAGGCAAGGTTGCAGTGGCCATGAGTGGCCACTGCATTCCAGTCTGGGTGACAGAGTGAGACTCCAACTCAAAAAAAAAAAAAAGTTTCTTAAGATCTAAGAGCAACAACATGTTTACTTCCCCTGAAAAACCACCTTACTTTCTTCTCATTGCTATCATGACATGTTTCATGTTTTTCTTGTTATTACAGCTGCCAACATAAGATACAGCTCAAAGCAAAGGCAACCCATAGGGTCTTACACACAGTCACTCTGCTGTTTCAACGTTAAGAATGCTGCACAAATTCCATGTCCTACCTACCTTGCTTCTTAATTTTACCAGATTGTATGCTTATAACTTAAACTTATTTTTTGACAGATACTGATTTCTATCAACATATACTGTCTCCCTTAACCAGACAGTCTGTTTCGACATATCTGTTGAGAAACATAGGATTAAACAGGTAAAACAAAACTCACCTGGGCTTTGGCCATTTTCTTCTGTTATTAAGAAAGGGCTAGCAACTCTGGAATATGCTCTGTCTTCTGTCTATCCTGAACCTGCTTGGAAGATGTGATCAGTTATCTCAAATCAGGTTACTACCAGAAACAGTGATCTCTTGAGCATGGAACTTCCATCTTTTATTTCCAAAAATGTCTTGTTCCTGTAGACACCAAACCATAGATTCAAGACCAAATTCAAATATAAGAGGACATGTAACTGGGACCAAAACTCTCTAACTACCATTGGAGTTCCACTAACATAAAAGTCCCAATATTTCATCTGCTTCCTTAACATCCAGGAAACTTTTAATCATAAGGCAGTACTCCACAGTAACACATCAAATGGACAACAGGAACGGTTTTGTTTTTTTGGGGGGAGGTAAAGGTGGAATAGAGGGGATGTGAAGGAGGAGACAGCAATCAAAAACTACTCACGTTCTTGTCTGCTGCAATTTCTCACATATATCAATTTTAGGAAATTAATACATAGAAATGGTGGAGCTGGGAGTAGTGGCTCATGCTTGTAATCCCAGCTACTCAGGAGGCTGAGGCAGGAGGATATCTTGAGGACAGGAGTTTTGAACCAGCTTGGGCAACATAATGAGACACAGTATCTCAAAGAAAAAAAAAAAAAGCAGGGGCTCTAGAAAACAAGTTAAATTCACCTGCACCCACATGCTCCTAAATTGTTTGTTTACTGCACTGGTCAATTACCCAACATCAACGATTAAAGGGCTGAACAAATCATAAGCATTGTCTGATTTAATACTCAGTACTATTTTAGAAGGTACTCATTGTTATTTCCATTTTAAATATGAGCAAACCATGGTTTGGTGAGGTGAAGTGTTCTGTCCATGTTTACATGCTTCCTAATTAGGTGGGAATTCAAATCCACACCTGGATCTCTCCATTGTGAGAATTCCCTCTCACAACAGCCTTACGATACTAACTTGTTCTCTTTCCCAATTACTTTCAGAATTTTCTTCCCAGTGGGGTGTTCATACAGTCACAGCTGCAAATCGGAGCCCCTATCATCACCTCATGTAGTGTTCACTGTGCATAACAAGCCAGCTCCTTCCACAAGAGGAATAATGCAAAGGAAGCCCCATCCCCTGCCGCAGAACTTGCAAGATCTGAGCTCAGTCTCCTGGAGAGCCAAGCTCTGGGGTGATACCAGAAACTCGCTCTGGGGACACCAATACTGTGAAATCAACTGGAATGTTGTTTTCAACCCAGCAAGTCATTCTCAAGGACTTTAGCTCTCTGTATCCTCCACAGAGAATTCATCTCCAATAAATTTTCTAACCTATTGGTAAACACACTAGAAACATGCATCCCTCCCCTATCTCCAATCCTGAGACAGCTTTGTCCCAGTTTTGCCCCTTTAGTCTAGTCTCCTTGCAGGGCCAGTCCAAGTGGAGCAGTATATACCCAAATGCAGAACTCTATGGAGTCGGCCAAGAGAGAGAAGAGACAGTCACGCATAAATAGCTGAAGCTGAAAACCCTAAAGTTGAAAAATCCAGGAGCCAGGTGTGGTGGCTCACTTCTGTCTTCCCAAAACTTTGGGAGGCATAGGTGAGAGGCCTGCCTGAGCCCACAATTCCAAGACCAGCCTGGGCAAATGGTAAGGCCTCATCTCTACAATGAACAAAAAATTAGTCAGGTGTGGTTATGTACACCTGTGGTTCCAGCTACTTGGAAGGCTGAGGCAGAAGGATCACCTGAGCCCAGCAGGTTGAGGCTGTGGTGGCCATGAACATACCACTGCACTCCAGCCTGGACAACAGAGTGAGACTCCTATTCAAAAAGAAAATTGAAAAGAAAAATTCAGGACTCAAACATTTCCCAGAAGCTCATAGAAGAATTTCTATCAGACCTAAAAGATCTGAGTTCCACCAAATGCTTATGACTGGAAGGAATATGGCAAGAAAAGTCAGAGTGACAGTGAAACTACCCTGATTGGAAAGACTATTCTGAATCTTTCTACTGAACTGAGGTTAAGGTCAAATTCCAAGATAGACAGCTAACTAAATAAAATAGGAATTTTTATAACAAACAAAAGAACCATGGATCTGAAGTTTGCAGCCAACAGTATCCAGTAAAAAATTAATAGGCCTGAGGAGAAAAGCCATATGATGATCTATTAATAAACAGATACTGGAAAAACATATCATAAAATACATATTGTTCATTATAAATACATGAGAGCCTAAAAATGGAATGGCTATTTCCTTAAACTTATTATATATATACACACACACACAGACAACACACACACATAAACAATCCTAAATATATTTTGGAAAAAGATATAGATTTGGGTCAGGCACCATGGCTCATACCTGTAATCACATCACTCTTGGAGGGCACGGCAAAAGGACTGCTTCAGCCCAGGAATTTAAGATCAGATTAGCCACCATAGCAAGACCTCATCTCTAAAGAAATATTTTAAAAACTAGGCATTGTGACACACACCTGTAGTCCCAGGTGGAGGCTGAGGCAGAAGGATCATGTGAGCCTAGAAGGTCGAAGTTGTGGTGAGCTGTGATTATGCCACTGCACTTCAGCCTGGGTGACAGAGTGAGACTCCGGCCTAAAACACAGCAAAACAAATCGCAAACATTTGCTCAATTAATCTTCACAATGATTCTATACAATTGGAATTACGACACCTTTTTTTCACAAATGATAAAAATTTCTCAATGGTTAACCTACCTAACTTAGAGGCAGAAGTAGGTTCTTCTTACTCCACAGTGCATATGATCACGACTTGGGTAAAATTATTGACAGATGACAGAAATGCCTAACTAGAAAAGAGAAAGGAATCAATTTATAACCTATGTATAATAACATGAGTAGAATGAAGTGACAAACTAAACATTTATTTTTAAACCTTGTCTTTTTGCAAAACCTAAAATCAGAAGTGCTGGGTCCTGCACAGCTGGGTGATAAAGGATCCTGAAAGAGGAATGGCACAGTATAACAGAATTCACAACAATTTTAGGTTAGAAAATGGGGGACCAGGAGGCACTTTGTCTCTTGGAACAAAGCCCTTGAGTTTCATACCGAATTTCTTAGACTTTTATTAGAACAAAATGACGTAGTTAAGTAAGGCTTCAAAGAAAAATACAGACAGTGCAAAGAAAACTCCCTGTTTTGATCTTAGAAAGCTTTTGTGGAAAAGCGTGACTGTTTACCAGATATAGTGCAGCTGCTTTCAAGACAATGTATAACTTTTTATCTCTTCTAAAATCATAGACACTACACTTTTAGAACTTGCTTCAGCATACATGCCTATCTGGCTTTGCCATTATAGGCATTCTTGGTTGCTTGTGACTTTGCACGTATGCCAAGTATGTTTCCAGGAGAGTTCAAGCAGGGACCGCTGGGCGTGCAGATGCCAAGTTTCACAAGCCTTTGAACCCCACACATCTGGTCACTCCCCATACACTTTACACACAACCCATATTCACCCCAAAACCCACAGCAGACCCAGTTGTGCGGACCATCACCCCTGGCCTCATGACCGCTTCCCATATGGACTTCCCATATGAAACACCGCTTTCGTGGACAAAGACCACATCCCCCTAGAGTTCTCCCTCGCTGAGCTCTAGTGACAGTGGGACCCGCAAAGACCCCAAACTCTGACCCCAGAGTTCTCAGTCGTTGAACTCAAACACCTTTAACGCCTGACCCAAGGCTCTCCCACGCGTGACCGCAGAGGCATCCAACTTCACATCAGCCATCCCCGACCACCAGCTCTCCCCACGGATCCCACGGATCCTCTCTCCACTTAATCTACTCCACCTAGAGACTCCCACACTGTACCTAGTTTAGTTCCCCCGGACCCCTCAGGCGGCTCTGTGTAAATTCCAAGAATTCTTCCGCTTCCGGCCTTTAAACCCGGAATTGGCATCTGCCTACGGTGGCTCACGAGAGTCTGACAAGTTTCTCCAGAGATCGGGTAATGGACTCCGACAGCATCCTAGGATGTAATATGTCCGCGCCCTGCGCTGTCGCACCTTGGGGGCGGCCATCTTTGAGGATATGCCGTACAAAAGGGAAAGGACAGTTTCAGTGTCAATAACAGAGGATGGCTGGTGTAAAAACAAAACCCTGGAGCGCAGGGTTCTCTGGAGCAGCGATCCCCAAACATTTTGTAATCAGGGACCGGTTTCTTGGGAGACATTTTTTCTAAGGACGGGGCACGGGTTCGGATCATCAGACACTAGATTCTCAGAAGGAGCACTGCAACCTCAGATCCTTGGCATGTGCTGTTCACTACCAGGTCCACGATCCGATCCTAGGAGCATCTAATGTAGTTGACAGGACCCAAGGCAGAGTTGCCCGCCGCTCAGCCCCTCTTGTGCCCCCTGGTTGCTAACAGGCCAGTGCTGGTACCGGTCTGCGACCCAGGGCTTTGGGACCCCTTCTCTAGAGTTTATCTGAGCAATGACATCTGAATCGGGAAGCATCATACCAAAAGAAGTTTAGGGCACCTGTGCTGGAATATTTAGGGGCAAGATTGATAAGGTAGTTAAGAAATACTGCAGAGGTAGTTAAATAGGGACTGAGCATTTAATTCATGGACACTGACACCAAAAGTACAAATTATAAAAAGGAGAGGTATATTAGCCAAGAGCCGGGCCGGAGGCCACTTGCCTGCTGGACATGCTAGTCCTACAGCAAGAGCCCCCATTTGTTGTAGGGGCTTGCCTAAATGGGGCAAAACCACACTGGACTTTTCCAAGTGGGCCAAACCACAACATCCTGGCGGCCTAGGTACTTTTCAACAATGCTAGCAGGGTTCACAGATGTTAAAAAAAAAAAAAAAAAGCTGTTAAACAGTTTAACCTAGCCGTCAGGTGTTGCTGCCAGTTTCCAGGAAGGGAACTTTTTAACTGTGCAAAGGCTGAGTACATGCTTAACTCTGCAAAGGCTGAGCTCATGATTAGCCTAATTTTTGACATTGTAGATGTCTTTTTAAGTCCCCTTCCACATTCTCCCCTTTCAGTTGTTCCTGGAGTCAAATCCTTGACTCTTCATGCAGGGGATTATATTGAGTTCTAAGTACAATTAATTTTACTGATGACACATTATTTTTAACACTACCAAAGAGGCTTATGTATGGGTCTTGGTTTTTTCAAGGAGCAATAGTCTCGCAGCACAGTGGTATTGTCCTGCTTTGTGGCAATGGGCTGGTCCCGATGCTGGGCAAGCATAAAAACCAACAGATTTAAGTTCTTTTTCATAAGCTAAGGTGCCGCATTCGTCAGTGTGTGTGTTCCCGAGGGTTAGACCTGGCCATAATTTACAAAGGTCAAAATTAAAGACAGGCTGCCCGCTTCCTCTGTTGGTGGCAATTACAGTTCCAGTGCTGGTATTTCTGTTTCCAGGAATAGTTTCCTGGAGTACAGGGATTACGTGGGTTAGGCCTTTAGGCCTCAAGTTTGGGAACATATGCAAGGAATATGATTAAGATACCATGCCCACAAAAGGCTTATCTTTAGAGGATCTTCTCCAGTAGCTGGTTTGATGAATTTCCATGTCTCCAAGGGCGCAGTGGTGGCTGCCTTTACTTGTGAATGATGAATCCAGGGGCAGACACCACTGACTTTGATGACCGTAGGAGTAATAAAGATTACTATGTGGGCCCATTTCCACCTTGGGGTGAGAGCCTCAGCTTTGTGCTGTTTTATCCAGACCTGGTCACCAGGCTGGAACGGGTGTGAATGTTCCAGAACCGGTTTCCAGAAGGCTGCCTGCACGGACTCAGTGACAGTTTGCTGAACTCTTTGAAGAGCCTGCAGTGACTAAAGCAAATTATGGTTATACAGTTCTAGTGCTTTTTCCAGTCCAATTTTTGGAAGTAACGGTAGGGGCCGTCCAAACAGAATTTCGAAGGGGGTTAGACCCTTGATGTAGGGGATACACCTGGCCCTTAAGAGGGCATAGGGAAGGAGTGCTACCCAACCTTTGCCAGTCTCCAGGGTTAATTTGGTCAAGGTCTCTTTAAGCGTCCAATTCATTTTTCCTACCTGTCCTGAACTCTGGAGATGATAAGCACAATGTAAGTTCCAATTTATCCCCAAGGTTTTTGCAATACCTTCAGTAAGTTTACAAATAAATGCTGGGCCATTACCTGAGCCTATTGAGATAGGTAGACCATATCTTGTTATGATGTCATTTAAGAGTTTCTTTACTGTTACAGAAGCAGTTTCAGTTTTTGTAGGAAATGCCTCAGCCCATCCCAAGAAGGTGTCTACCAAGACCAATAGGTATTTATATCCATATTGCCCAGGTTTGACTTCTCTAAAGTCTATTTCCCAATGTCTCCTGGGGGTTAGTCCTCTATCTTGGACCCCTTGGGTGGATACACTGACCTTAGCATTATTAGTCTGCTGGCATGACATGCAGCCTTGAATGAGCTCCTGGGCGAGCTGGTCCAGATGAGGGAGATAGAATTCTTTCCTCACAAGTTTGGTTAGTTTTGTTCTTTCCAAATGAGTACCTTCATGGAGCTGCCTTAGGGTTTGTTGTCCCAGGACTCGAGGGAGGAAGGTTCTGCCGTCCTGATGTTGAAGCCATACATCTGGGTTTGAGGTTGTCTGCAATTTGTGTGCAGTGAGGAGGTCCTCTTCTGTATATTTTGGTGGCTCACATAAAACTGGAGGAGGCAGTGCCAGCAGGCAGATGGTTCTGCGGTAAGCAGCTTCTCTGGCTGCTTGATCTGCTTTTCTATTTCCTATCGACTTTTTTGAGTTTCCTTTTTGGTGGCCTGGGTAATGGACGATGGCAACTTGTTTGGGGGCCCATATTGCTGCCAGGAGGTCTAAGACCTCTGCTTTATTTTTTATAGTTTTCCCTTCTGCGGTGAACAATCCTCACTCTCTGTAAATTGTCCCATGAATGTGTGCAGTTGCAAACGTGTACCTGATGTCTGCAGATGTTGACAACTTTTCCTTCACCTGCTTTTAGGGCCTTGGTTAGAGCAATCAGCTCTGCTTTTTGGGCCAATGTTCCCTGCAGAAGAGGCTCAGCCCAAATAGTTCCCTGTAGAGTGACCACCGCTGCCCCTGCATACCTTACTCCATTCTGGATGAAATTGCTGCCATCTGAGAAAAGCGTTAGGTCGAAGTTTGTTCTCAGGACATCGGTTAGGTGCCAGTGCAGCTTCTGGAACTCAGTTATTTTATAACAACAATGCGGCAGCCCCATGGGACTTTCTTCTGGTAGTAAAGTTGTGGGGTTGATCTAAAAGCAGCACTTGATAGTGAGTTATACGTGCATTCGACATTCATTTGTCAGGGGCCCCTTGGAGTAAAAACTTCACTGCATGCATGGCTGTGACAGTCAGATTCTGCCCCAATGTTAGTTTGTTTGAGTCCTTTACTAGCATGGCTATGGCTGATATAACCTGCAAGCAGGGCGGCCAGCCCGAGCCTACCGGGTCCAGTTTTTCTGACAGGTAGGTGACTGACCGGTTCCATGGGCCGAGCTTTTGGGTTAGGACCCCTTGGGCAATGCCTCATCTTTCATCCACATAAAGGTGGAAAGGTTTTTCAATATCCGGCAAGGCCAGGGCCGGAGCTGAGACCAGGGCAATTTTAAGGCTTGGAAAGCTTTGTCACCCTCCGGTGCCCATTTAAAATTAGCCTCTTGTCCCTTGGTTATTGTATAGAGGGGTTTTGCGAGTTTAGAAAACTTAGAGATCCATAGTCAGCAGTATTTTATAGCTCCCAAGAATTCCCAGACCTGCCTTTTGTTTCCTGGGACTGGGCTGCCTTTTATAACCCGAATGCGCTGGGCAGTCAGGAATTTTTTTGCTAGTGGAGTTTTTCGCCCAGTGCCAGTTCCTTTTTTCTCTGTTGGCTGCTTGGGTTTAACTTCCTGTAAAGCTACTGCTACTACTTTGGCCATCTTTTTGGTTTGTCAGTCTTCAAGCGAGTCCCTGCTATTATAGACCTTCTGGGCTACCTTGGTTAATTCTGATAAACTTTTCCCTTCAAATCCTTCAATTTTCTGCAATTTCTTTCTTATATCAGGGACCGACTGGGAGACAAAGGCTATAGCTAAAGCCCTCCAATTTTCTGGAGTCTCTGGGTCTATGGGAATATACGTCCAGTAGGTCTACATAAGGCATTCCAGAAAAGCCATGGGAGATTCCTGTGGGCCCTGAGTTACCTCACTTACCTTAGACAAATTTGTGGACCACCTGGCAGTGGCCAGGAAACCCCCCATTAGAGTCTGGCTATAGGTGGTGAGACAATCCCTACCATGACTGGTGTTTGGGTTCCAATTAGGCCTCTCAGCAGAGAAGACATGGTCCACATGGTCCTGCTCTGCCAGTCTGCCATCCGGTCCCAGGACAAATTTTCTTGCCTGATGGATTTGTTCTCTTTCCCCTGCAGTAAAACGAGCTTGGAGGAGCTGTTGACAGTCATCCCAAGTGGGTTGGTGGATGAAGAAAATAGTTTCTAAAAGGCCTATAAGGCTCTGAGGTTTTTCAGAGAATGCCAGATTTTGGTGCTTCCAATTGTAAAGATTACTAGTAGAGAAAGGGACTTAAACCATAAAGGGCTGGCCTCCCAAACCTCCCGTGTCTAGTCCCGTAGTCTGTCTCAGGGGGAGGACTGTGGTAGTTTGTGGTTCTGAGTTCCCCAAAGATGAGTTGGGGCTAGTCAGCTTATCGAGGGCAGTTGGGACCTTGGGAGATGCATGGGGAAGAGGGGGATAGAGGGGCTGATATGAGGACCCACTCCTGGTGAGTGATGGGTTGAGAACCTTGTGGGCCCCTGCTCCTGCTCAGATGTAGAGTAGGGCAGAGGAATTTCATTGTCCTCTGGTGGGCTCTGGAGGACTGGAGGTTTGACTTTTGGAGTTTCCTGTAGGGCTAAAACATGAGAAGAATTAGCTTTCTTTTCAGCTTTCTTCATCCATGATGGCTGCTGCATTACCAGGAGGTACCAGGCAGTGATGTATGGGATCTGGTCCGGGTGGTGTCGATAGACAAACTGTCGGACCTTCTCCACTATGGCAGGGTTGAAGGTTCCCTCTGGCGGCCAGCTGCAATTAGGAAATGTGGGACATTTGAGGGAATAAAAGGTGCTTAGGTTACCTTGGTTTACCTGATAACCTGACTGCTGTGCCGCTCCTTGGAAATCCTTGAAGTGGCACAAAACCAGTTGCAAAGGGGTGTCAGGTTTAGAACACTGCTGCCCCATAATATCAATAATAATGGCAGATACAACAGTGACTAGCACTGAACAAATAAATACAATAACACAAATTAAACAGACAGACCTAACTGCCCGAGGGCAATACCGGAGGGCCCAGTGACGTCTCACTGGGACCTCAGACCCAGGAATTAGTACTGCATCCAGCTTTCCTGTGGGTCCAACCAGAAGTGCACACAAACAGAACAGGAACTTGACTCACCTCTCAGCTCTGGGGACGTTGTGAGTCTACCAGAGATGACAATCAGCCATTTGTGAGTTCACAGACTCACCAGGCCAGACGAACACTGAGGTTCGCAGGTATGCAGACCCACAAGGTCAGCTGGAGATTGGGGCTGGGGATTAAGCTCTCGGATCTCCCGGGTGAGCCCCCAAATGAAATAGGGACTGAGTGCTTAATTCACAGACATGGACACCAAAAGTACAAGTTATAAAAAGGAGAGGTTTATTAGCCAAGTGCCGGGCCAGCAACCACTTGCCTGCTGGACATGCCAGTCCCACAGCAAGGGCCCCCATTTTCTGTATGGGCTTGCTTAAATGGGGCAAAAACACATTGGGGCTTTCCAAGTGGGCCAAACCACAACATCCTGGAGGCTTAGGTACTTTACAAGCAATGCTAGCGGGATTCACAGAAGCAAAAAAAAAAAAAAAGCTGTTAAACAGTTTAACCTAGCCAGCAGGTGCTGTTGCCAGTTTCCAGGAAGGGAACTTTTTAACTGTGCAAAGGCTGAGTACATGCTTAACTGTGCAAAGGCTGAGTTCATGCTTAGCCTAATTTTT
>CAUYQG010193209.1:0-27848 GCA_963574415.1 Tarsius wallacei
CAGTCAGAAATGGAATCAGTCTCTCCGAGGGGCGAGTGCCCATAGCCCCCCAGGGTGACCGGAGGCTCGGTCTGGGCTCAATGCAGCCAGGGAGGGAGCTGAGACCTGAGCCTTCCCACCCATGAGGGAGCAGCCCGGGACGCAATAACTGGCCCTGCGTGGGACCGGGGGTCCCTGAGCCTTGGACCAATGCGTCCAGCTGTGGGCAAGGGGGTAGGGAAAGGAGGGCAAGAGTCTTTTTGGAGAACTCACATTCGGAGGATCTCACAGTTCCACCTATGTTGTGGCCATCTTAACCGGAACTCTCACAAGGCTCTTTCTTAGGTGCATGTAGTCTTCCCGAAGTGCAGGGACAATTCAACTTTTCTTCAAGTTCAGGGCTTCTTCCTCAGGTGCCCTGTACTCCCTCAGGTAAAGGGGCTCTTTCTCATGTGCTGGTCTCTTCCTCAGGTGCTGGATCCATCCTTAGGTGTGTAGGGGATCTTTCTAAAGTGCAAGGCTCTCCCTCAGGTTTGGGTCTCTTACTTGGGTGCAGTATTTTTTCAGGTACAGAAGCTTTTCCTCTGGCTCAGTGGTTCTTCCTCAGATGTGGGAACTTCTCAAGTGCAGGACAACTTTGGGTGCAGGGGCTCTCCCTTAGACATGGGCTGTTTACCAGATGCAGAAATGAGAGGTCTCTCTCAGTTGAAGGAACTCTTCCCAAACTGCTGGGACTCTCCTAAACATGCAAGGCTCATTCTTCAGTGCAGGGACACCTCTTCATCAGGTGCAGAGCTCTCCCTGAGGTGAAGGAGCTCTTCCTCAGGCACAGGGGCTTTTCATCAGCTGCTGGGGTCTTTCTCAGGTTCAGGGTCTCTCCCTCCGGTGATAGGACTCTCCCTCGTGTGCAGGAGCATTTTTTAAGCTTCAGCAGTCTTCATCAGGTTCTGGATTCTTCCTCCATTGCAGAGTTGTATCTCAGGTGCTTGGCTCTTTCTTGAATGTATGGTTCTTTTTTTTTGACTTGGAGTCTCACTCTGTCGCCCATGCTGGAGTGCAGTGGCATGCTCACAGCTACCCCAGCATTGACTTGCTGGACTCTGGTGATTCTTTCGCCTCAGCCTTCCAAGTAGCCAGAATTACAGGCTCCTGTTACCACAACTGGTTAATTTTTGATTTCTTGTATAGATGAGGTCTCACCAAGTTGCCTGGGCTGGTCTTGAACCTGCGGGCAAGACCAGCCTTGGCCTCCAAAAGTGCTGGGATTACAGGCTGAGCCACCGAGCCCAGCCAGATGTATGGTTCTTTTCAGGTGCAGGGGTTCTTGTCAGGTGTTGGACTTTCTCTAAGGTGCTGAGGCACTTCATCAGGGTCTAGTCTCTTCTTCAGGTGCGTGAGCTCTCCCTCAGGTAAAGGGGATCTCCTTGAGGAACTCTCCCTCAGACTCAGCACTATTACTTAGGTTCAAGAGATATCCCTAACATGAAATGGCTCTCCTCAGGTGCAGAGCTCTCCTTCAGATGTTGTGCTTTCTTTAGGGTATAGGGGTTCTTCATCAGGGACAGGGATCTCTCCTGGATGCAGGTGCTCTCCCTGAGATGCAGGGCTCTCCCTCATGTTCAGAACTGTTTTATAGGGGCAGGGGATCTTAATCAGGTGCTGAGCTCTCAGGTACAGAGTTCTCCCTAAATTGGAGGGTTTTCCCTAAATTGGAGGGGTTTTTCCTAAGTTGCAAGGATTCTTCTTTGGGGACCAGGTTCTCCCTCAGGTTTAGGGGCTCTTCCTCAGATGCCATGACTTCTCTCAGGTGCAGAGCTCTTCCTCAGGTACAGGGCACTCACTCAGGAATAGGAACTTCTCCTCAGGAACTGGGTCCCTCCCTCACGTGCAGGGACTTTCCCTCAGGTTCACAGGTTTTTCCCTCTGGTGCATGAACTTCTCATCAGTTCTTGGCTCTCCTTCAGGTGCAGGGCTCATTTTGGGAGCAAAGCTCTCCTTCAGGTGCAGGGCTCTTAATCACATGCTCACATGCTGAGCTCTTCCCCACATGCAGGGCTTTCCCTCAGAGTTTCAGCTCTTTCTCATGTGCAGGGCTCTTTCTTGGGTTTATGGGCTCTTCATCAGGATCTAGGCTCTTTCTCGGGTGCAGGGCTCTTTTTCAGGTGAAGAACTCTTCTTCAGTGATAGGGTTCTCCCTCAGGTGCAGGTGTTCTCTCTGAGGTACAGGGCTCTAATTCAGGGCCAGGAAAACTTTACATAGTGCAGGGTTCTCCCTGTGATGCAGAGGAAATCCCTCAGGTGGATGGATTCTCCCTCATGTGCAGGTGCATTTCTTCAGGTACAGGGTACTTTCACAGGTTAAGTAGTCAGGTGCTGGACTGTTTCTCAGGTGCAGGAGCTCTTTTTCATGGTCTGTGCTCTTCCTCACATGCATGAACTTTTTCTCATGTGCCAGAGCTATTTTTCTGGTATAGGGCTCTCCCCCAGGTGCAATGGTTCATCATTGGATTTGGGGCTGTTTCTCAGTTGCAGGGCTGTATATCAGGTGTTTGACTCATTCTCCTATGCAGGTCTCTCCCTCAGATGAAGGGGTTCTACCTCAGGTGGATGGGCTCTCTCTCGTGTGTCTGGGGCACTTCTTCAGATGCAGGGTTGTCCCATTGGTTGACGGGCTCTCCCACACATTCAGGGACTCTTTCCCGGGGACAACTGCACTCCCAGATATGGGGGCTCCTTAAAATTTGCAGGACTCTTCTACACATGCAGGGGCTTTTTACTGGGTACTGGGCTCTTCCTTAGAGCACAGACCCTTTCTGTGGTGAGGGGGATTTCCTCTGAGCTTCAGGAGTTCTCCTTTAGAGTCAATGCTCTTTTTCAGGTGCAGGAGATTGTTTTCATGTGTGAAGCTCTTCATCAGTTGTAGGGCTTTTTGTGTGGTACAAGTGCTCTTTCTTAACTGGAGGGCGCCTCCTCAGGTATTAGTCTCTCTCTAACATACAGCAGTTTTTCATCGGGGACTGGACTATTTCTCAAAGCCGGGCCTCTCTCAGGGGCAGGGAACTCTCTCATTTTCAGGGTTCTCCATAATGTGTAGGGGCTCTTCAGGGGCTGGCCTTTCTGTCAGGTTCAGAAGCTCCTCATCAGTCACAGGAGCACTTCCTCAGATGCAGGGCCTCTTTATCAGGAGCTGGAATTTTTCTGGTGTTCAGGGACTCACTCGGGAGCAGGACTCTCCTTCATTTGCAGGGCTCACCATTAGGGACAGGGACTCTTTTGCAGATCCTGGGCTCACCCTCAGTTGTAGGTGTTCTTCCTCAGGTGCAAGGCTCTTCATCAAGTTCAGGACTCTCACTCAGGTACATTAATTTTTCAGGTACCACGGCTCTTCCTCTGGTGCAGTGGCTCTTCTTCTGGTGATGGAACTTCTCCTTGGGTGCAGGAAACTTCCTTCAGGTTCAGGGACTTTCCTTTAGGCACATGGGCTCTTTACCAGATGCAGAAGCTCTCTCTCATGTGCAGGAGCTCTTCACTAAGTTTTCTCAGCAGTTTTTTCTCAGCTTTGGAAGATTTTTGTCAAGCATAGGGCTCTCCCTCAGATGCAAGGGCTCGTCATCAGGTTCTGGGCTCTGTCTCAGGTACATAGCTCTTTCTCATGCTAGATTCTCCTTTGGGAGAATAGGGTTTCCCATCATGTGTCTGTCATATTTCCTCAGTTGCAGGGCCTCGTCCTCAAGTCCAGGTCCTCTTCCCCAGGGGCAGGGTCTCTCCAGGTAAAAAGGCGGTTTGAAAGGTGCATGGCTCTCCCTCAAGTACAGGGTCTGTTCATCAGGTACTGATCTCTAACTTATGTAGAGACTCTCCCTCAGATGAGGAGGAATCCCTCTCAGATTCAGTGCTCTTACTCTGTGCATGAAATCTTTTTCCTGTGCAGGGGCTCTTTATCAGATGCTTGACTTTTTGTCTGGTGCAGTGGTTCCTTCTTCAATGAAGGGCTCTCCCCCTGTACTAGGTTCTCTGTAATGTGAAACAGTTTTCCATCAGGGACTGGGCTCTCCGTCAGGCGCAATGCTTTTTGTTCATTTCAGAGGCTCTTCATCAAGTGTGAGAACTTTCTGTCCAGTGCGGGAGTTCTTCATTAGGTTCTGGATTTTTTTTTTGTCAGTTGCAGTGCTCTGTCTCATGTTCAGGGGTCTTTCTCACATGGTTCTTTGTCAGTTGCAGAGTTGTTTCTCAGGGACTCTCCCCCAGTTGGATGGGCTCTCCCCTGTGTTTGCGGGCTCCTCTCCAGGGACAGGGATCTTCCAGGTACAGGGGCTCTTCCAAAAGTGCAGGGTTCTCCTACAGTTGCAGGAGATTATCAGTTGCCGAGATACCCCTCAGGTGCATTAAGTAAAGGGGATTTCAGTGAGGTGCAGGAGCGCTCCCTCAGATTCAATGCTGTTACTGAGGTGCTAGAGGTGTCCTTCATGTGCAGGGGCTCTTCTTCATGTGCTGGGCTTTCTACCCAGATGCAGGTCACCTTTCAGATGAGGGACCTCTCCTCAAGGTGCAGGAGCCCTCTCTCAGGTGCAGGGCCTTTCTGTCAGGTGCAGGACGTGTTTTTCAAGTTTAGTGTTCTTATTCCAAGCAGGAGCTCTTCCACATGTGCAGGGACTCTTCATCAGGTGCTGGAGCTTTTTCTCAGGAGTAGGGTTTTACCTCAGGTACAAGAACTTCTCAGGAGCTGGGTCTCTCCCTCAGGGACAGTGGCTCTCCCTCAGGTGCAGGAACGGTCCATCAGGTGCAGGGGCTCTTCATCAGGTAGTGGGCTCTTCCACAGGTTCATGGGTTGTACCTCAAGGTTCAAGACTCTCCCTCAGGTTCAGGGACTCTTCATAAGGTGAGTGTTCTCCCTCAGATTCAGGGTGACTCTCTCACGTGGTGGGACTCTCCTTCATGTGCAGGGGCACTTCTTCATGTGCAGAGCCCTTCTTCAGCTGCAAGGGCTCTTCCTCAGGTGCTGGAGTCTCTGTCAGGTGTGGAAGCTGTCTGTAGGTGCGTGACTCTCCCTCAAATTCAGCCCTTTTACTCAGGGCAGGAATCTTCCTCAGGTACAGGGGCTCATCTTCAGGTTTAGGGGCTCTCCCTCAGGTGCAGGGACTCTTTGTAAGGTGACTGTTTCCCTCAGATTCAGGGTGTCTCCTTCATGTGGTGGGACTCTCCTTCTTGTGCTCAGGCATATTTTTAGGTGCAGGGCTCTTCTCCAGTTTCAGGGGCTCTTCATCAGGTGTGGAGTCTCTCAGGTGGCTGTCCACAGTTGCAGGACTCTTAAGTTCAACCCTATTACTCAGGTGTAGGAGCTCTTCCTCAGGTGTAGGGGCTCTTCACTGGGTGTTTTGGGGGCTGGAGCTCTCCGGTTTAGCATTCTCCCTTTGTTGCGGGAGGTTGTCTTCAGGTATAGGGATCTTTCTCAGGTGCAGTGTCCCTTCATAGGTGCAGAGGCTGTTTCTCATGTGCAGAAAGTCTCCTTCAGATGCAGGGGCTCTCCCTTAGGCACAGGGGACCTTCACCAGATGCAGAAGCTCTCTGTCATATGGCAATCACAACCTCAGGTGTAGGAGCTTTTCCTCAGATACAGAGGTTCTTTGTCAAGTGTAGTTCTCTCCCTCAAATAAAGGGGTTTGTCATCAGGTTCTGAGCTCTGTCTCAGTTGCAAGATTCTATCTCAGGTACAGGGTTTTTTTTGGGCATATATCTCTCTTTTTCATGTGTGTGGTCTTGTTCAGGTGGGTAGGCTCTCCATCAGGTGTCTGGTACACTTCATCAGGTACAAGGCTTTTGCCTAGATTGAGGGCCTCTCCCCCAAGTAAAGGGGCTCTTCCCCAGGGGCAGGGGCTCTTTAGGTACAAAGGCTATTCAAAATGTGCAGGACTCTTCCCCGAGTGCAGGTGATTTTCTTCAGGTGCTAGGCTCATCCTTAGATGCAGAGACTCCCTCAGGTAAGGAGGAATTCCTCACATTCAGTGATTTTACTCAGGTGCAGGAGATATTTTTCAGGTGCAGTGACTATTTATCAGATGCTGGGCTTTTTGTCTTGTGCAATGGTTCTTCCCCAGATATTAGAATCTCCCTAACATGCAACAGTTCACCATCAGGTGCTGGACTGTCTTTCAGGTGCAAGGCTCCTTCTTCATTGCAGGGACTCTTCATCAAGTGTGAGGACTTTCCATCCCATACAGGAGCTCTTCCTCAGGTGCTGGAACTCTTTAAAAAGTAGTTGTTCTTCAGATTTAGGGGTGCCTCCTTAGGTGAAGGTTCACTCCCTCATTTGCAGGATCGCTTCTACAGGTGCAGGGCTCTTCCCCAGGTGCAGGGCTCTTCATTAGGCTCTGGATTCTTTCTCAGTGGCAGGACTGTATCTCAGATACAGGGCTCTTTCTCGAGTGCATGGTTCTTTGTCAGGTGCAGGTACTATCCCCTAGGTGGATGGGCTCTCTCCCATGTTTATGGGCTCTTCTCCAGGGACACGGTTCTTCCAGGTACAGAGGCTCTTGCAAGTATGTTGGGTTTTCCTCCAGTTGCAGGAGCTTACCATCAGTTGCTGAGATATTCCTCAGATGTAAGTATTGTACCTTAGGTAAAGGAGATCTCCTTGAGGTGCAAGAACTCTACCTCAGACTCAGCGCTATTGCTCAGGTGCCAGAGATGTCCCTCATGTTCAGGGTCTCTTCTTCACGTGCTGGGCATTCTGCCCACGAACATAGGATCTTCCAGATGAGGGACCTGTTACTAAGGTGCAGGCACCCTCTCTCAGGTGCAAGGGCTCTCTTTCATGTGTAGGAGGTCTTTCTTAAATTTAGTGCTCTTACTCCAGTGCAGTGGCATTTCTCATGTACCAGAGATTTTCATTAGGTGCAGGAGCCTTTGCTCCAGTCCTGTTCTCTTCCTCAGGTACAGAAACTTCTCAGGAACTGAGTCTCTCCCTCATAGGCAGGGGCTCTCCCTCAGCTGCAGGAACTGTTCCTCAGGTACCAGAGCTCTTCATCAGGTTTAGGGGCTCTCCCTCAGGTGCAGGGACTCTTTAAAGGTTAATGTCCTCCCTCAGATTCAGGGTGGCTCCCTCATGTGGTGGGACTGTCCATGTCCTGCGGCACTTTTTTAGGTGCATGGCTCTTCCCCAGTTGCAAGGGCTCTTCTCCAGATGCCAAAATATCTCTCAGGTGTAGTATCTGTGCCACAGTTGAGGGGCTCTCCCTCAAGTTCAGCCCTTTTACTCAGGTGCAGGGGTATTTACTAGGTGCTGTGATCTCCTGCAGAGGCTGGGGCTCTTTCTCCAGTTTAGGGCTCTCCCTCTGGTACAGGAGGTCGTCTTCAGGTATAGAGCTCTTCCTCAGGTGCAGGGTCCCTTCATTAGGTGCAGATGCTCTTCCTCTGGTGCAGTGGCTCTTCATCAGTTGTGGGAACCTCTCCTCATGTGCAAGAGCTCTTCATCAGGCATAGGAGCCTTTGCTCAGGTGCAGGGTTCTTCCTCAGGTGCGAGGCTCTTCCTCAGGAACATCTCCTCAGGATCTGGGTCTTGTTTTCATGGGTAGTGGCTCTCCCTCAGGTGCAGGAACTGTCCTGAAGATGCAGCACCTCTTCACATAGGCTGGGTTCTTCCTCCATTTCAGAGACTCTCCCTTAAGTGCAAGGCTCTACATCAGGTGCAGGGACTCTTTATATGGGAGTGTTCTCCTTTAGATTCAGTGTGGCTCCCTCACATGGTGGGACTCTTCCTCATGTGCAGGGGCACTTCTTCAGGAGCAGGGCTCTTCCCTAGCTGCAGGAGCTCTTCATCGAGTCCTGCAGTTTCTTTCAGGTGTGAGGGCTAAGCCACAGATGGAGGGCTCTCCCTCAGGTCCAGCCCTATTATCAGTGCAGGACTCTTCCTCAGGTGCAGGGGCTCTTCTTTAGGTGTCGTGGCTCTTTCTCAGGTGTGGGAATTTCTCCTCTGGTGCAGGAAGTCTCCTTCAGATACAGGGGCCCTCTGTTAGGCACAGGGGCTCTTCGCCAGATGCAACAGCTCTCTGTCATGGCCAGAAGCTCTTCTTCAGATGAGATTTTTCTCAGGTGCAGAAATTCTTTCTCAGTGTAGGGCTCTCCCTCAGATGTAGGAGCTTGTCAACAGGTTCTGAGTTCTGTCTCAGTTGCAGGTTGCAATCTCAAGTGCATGGGTCTTTCTCCGGTGCATGACTCTCTTGTGCCGGGATCTCCTTCAGGTTAATAGGCTCTCCATCATGTATCTGGGACACTTCCTCAGGAGTAGGGCTGTCCCTTAGGTTGAGAGCCTCTTCACCAAATCCAGGGGCTTTTCCCCATGGGCAGGAGGTCTCTGGGTGCAAAGACTGTTTGAAAGGTGCAGGGTTCTTCCCTGAGTGCAGGACCTCTTTGTCAGGTGCAGAGACCCTACCTCAGGTGAGGAGGAATCCTTGAGATGCAGGAGATTTTTTTCATTTGTAGGGGCTCTTTATCAGATGCTGGGCTGCCCCTCAGGTGCAGAGACCCTCCCTCAGATGAGGAGGAATCCCTCAGATTTAGTCCTTTTACTAAGGCATTTTAGATCTTTTTCATGTGCAGAGCCTCTTTATCAGATGCTGGACTTTTTGTTGGTACAGGAGTTCTTTCTAAGGTGCAGCTGTTTCCCAGATATTAGGCTTTCCCTAATGTGCAACAGTTTGACATCAGGGATGGGACCGTCCCTCAGGTGCAAGGCTCTATCTTCATTGCAGGGATCTTGATCAAGTGCAAGAACTCACAGTCTGGTGCAGGGGCTCCCTCTCAGGTGTTGGGACTCTTTATAAGGTATATGTTCTCCTTGGGGTTCAGGGGGCTTTTTCAGATGGAAAGACTCTCCCTCATGTGCAGGAGCACTTCTTCAATGCAAAGCTTTCACCCAGGTGCAGGGGCTCCTCATTAGGTTTTGGATTCTTTGTCAGTTACAAGACTGTAACTCAGGTACAGGGCTCTTTTTCGGGTTCATGGTTCTTTGTCAAGTGCAGGGTTCTTTTTCAGTTGCAGATTTTCTCCCATAGGAGGATGGGCTCTCCCCCATGTTGAGGGGCTCTTTCCCAGGGGCTTTACCAGTTGCAGGGAATTTTCATCAGGTGCTGGAGTTTTTCTCAGGTTTGTGGGCTGTCCCACAGCAGGTGCTAGAGTCTCTCTCAGGTTTGCGGGCTGTCCCACAGGTGCAGGGCTCTTTCTCAGGCTCAGCCCTCTTACTCAGGTGCAGGACTCTTTCTCAGGTACAAGGATCTTCACTAGGTGCTGTGACTCCCACAGGGTCAGGGGTTATAACTCTGGTTTAGTGCTCTCCCTCAGGTGCAGGAGTTCTTTATCAGGTATAGGGCTCTTCCTCAGGGTTCCTTCATTAGGTACAGACTCTTCCTCTAGTGCAGTGGCTCTTCCTCAGGTGTGGGAACTTCTCTTCAGGTGCAAGACATCGCCATAGATGCAGTAGCTGTTCCTTAGTCACAGGGGCTCCTCACCAGATGCAGAAGCTCTCCTATACATGCAGGAGCTCGTCCTCATGCTGAGCAGGTCCTACGTTTTCTCAGGTATAGAAACTCTTCGTTGAGTGTGGGGCCCCTTTCTCAGATGCAGAGGCTTATCACCAGGTTCTGAACTCTGTCTCAGTTGCAGGGCTCTAACTCAGGTGCAGGGCTCTTTGGTGCAGGGTTCTTTCTCATGTGCTAGGATGGATAGGCTCTCCATCATGTGTCTGGCCCACTTCCTCAGGTGCAGGGGTGTCCCTTTGGTTGAGTGCCTCTTCCCCAAACCCAGGCGCTCTTACTCAGGGTCAAGGCTCTCCAGGTGCAAAGTTGCAGGGCTTTTCTCTGAGTGCAGGGGCTCTTCATCAGGTACTGGCTCCTCCTTAGGTGCAGAGACCCTCTCTCAGGTGAGGAGGAACTCCCCAGATTCAGTGCTTTTACTCAGGTACAGGAGGTCTTTTTCATATACAGCGACTCTTTAACAGATGTTGGGCTTTTTGTCTGATGCAGGGATTTCTTGTTTGCTACAGGGATCTCCCCCAGATGTTAGGTGCTCCCTAACATGCAGCAATTCGCCATCAGGGACAAGACTGTCACTCAGGTGGATATCTCTTTATTCTTTGCAGGGAATCTTCATTTAGTGCAAGGACTCTTTGTCTGGTGCAGGAGGTCTCCCTCAGGTTCTGGGACTCTTTACAAGGTGGGTGTTCATTTTCAGATTCAGGGGCACTTTTTCAGGTGGAATGACTCTCCCTCATGTGCAGGAGTACTTCTTCATGTGCAGGGCTTTCCCTTAGATGCAGGGCCGTTTATTAGGTTCTGGATTTCTTCTCAGTTGCAGGGCTCTATCTCAGGTACAGGACTCTTTCTTGAGTACATGGTTGTTTGTCAGGAGCAAGGTTCTTTCTTTCTCAGGCACAGGTTACACTCCCCCAGGTGGATGGGCTCTCGCCCATGTTTATGGGCTCTTCTCCAGGGGCAGGAGCTCTTCTGAAGTGCAGGATAATATTCCAGTTGCAGGAGCTTATCATCAGTTGCTGAGATATCACTTAGGTGCAAGAGCTGTACCTTAGGTTAATGGGATCTCCCTGATGTATAGGAGTTCTTCCCCAGACTCAGCGCTATTACTCAGGTGTCAGAGTTGTCCACTGTGTGCAGGGACTCTTCTGTGCATGCTGAGCTTTCTATCCAGGAGCAGGGCGTATGCCAGATGATGGGCCTCTCCCTAAGATACAGGAGCCCTCTCTCAGGTGCAAGGGGTCTATTTCAGGTGCAGGAGCTCTTTCTCAAGATTAGCCTTCTTACTCTGGTACAGGAGCTCTCCCTCATGTGTAAGAGCTCTTCATCAGGTGCAGGAGCCTTTGCTTAGGTGTTGGACTCCTCTCAGGTGTAGGGCTCTTCCTCCACTACGTGAACTTCTCCTCAGAACCTGGGTCTCTCCCTCATGGGCAGTGGCTCTCTCTCAGGTATAGGAACTCTAACTCGGGGGGGTCTTTTCATCAGGTTTTGGGTGGAGGCGGAAGGATCGCCAGAGCTTAGCAAGTCAATGCTGGGGTGGTCATGAGCATGCCACAGCACTGCAGCCTGGGTGTCGAAATGAGACTCCAACACACACACACACACACACACACACACACACAAGAGACACCCCAGCAAATAAGGAAGAGCAGTGAATAAAGTGCTCTGAATAAATAAATAAAGAGTAGTGAATAAAGTGAATATTCTCCCTCAGAGTCAGGGTGGCTCCCTCACATAATGGGATCTTCCTTCATGTGCAGGGACGCTTCTTCAAGTGCAAGACTCTTCCCTAGCTGCAGGGGCTCTTCATCAGGTGCTGGAGTCTCTCAGGTGTGGTGGCTGTCCCGCAGGTGCAGGGCTCTTACTCAGTTTCACACCTTTTACTCAGGTGTAAGATTCTTCCTCAGTTGCAGAGGCTCTTCACTAGGTGCTGTGATGTTCCTCGGGGACAGGGGAGCTCCCTCTGGTTCATCCCTTTTCCATTTAGGACTCTCCCTCTTGTGCAGGAGCTCTTCTACATATACTGTGCTTTTTTTCATGTATAGGGGTCTCTCTCAGGTGCATGGTTCTTCCTCAGGTGTTGGGCTTTCTTTAAGATTCGAGGACTCTTATCTAAGTCTGAGCTTTCCCTCGGGTGTAGGTGCTTTCCTTGAGGTGGCACTGCTCTTCCTTATTTGCTGGGGTGTCTCTTGTGTGTGTGTGTTGGAGTCTCATTTCGACACCCAGGCTGTAGTGCTGTGGCATGCTCATGACCACCCCAGCATTGACTTGCTAAGCTCTGGCGATCCTTCCGCCTCCATCCAAGTAATGGGAACTACAGGCGTATGCTACCACACCTGGCTAATTTTTTATTTATTATAAAGACGAGGCCTCATCAAGTTGCCTGGACTGGTCTCGAACCTGCAGGCTCAGGCGATCCACTCGTCTTGGCCTCCCAAAGTGCTGGGATTACAAGCTGAGCCACCGAACTCAGTCGTAGGGGTGTCTCTTCATGGCAGGGATCTTTATCTGCTTTTGGGCTCTCCCTAAGCTGCAGAGGCTCTCCCTCCGTGTGTAGGTTCTCCCTGAGGTTTAAGGGCTCTTCCTCTGGTGTAGGCTTCTCCCTAAAGTACTGGGCACTTACTCAGGTGCAGGATCTTCTCCCCAGGTTCTGGGTCTCTCCCTCATTTGCAGCAACTATTCCTCAGATGCAGGAATTTCTCATTTTGCACAGGCTCTCCTTCTATTGCGTAAGCTCTCCATAGGTTCTTGGCTCTCTCTCAGGTGCAGGGCTATTTTGGGGGTACATAGCTCTTCTTCAGGTGTGGGCCTCTTCATCAGTTGCTGAGTTCTTTCTCAGGTGAAGGGATTCTCCCCACCAGTACAGGATCCCTTTCTCAGGTGCATAGGCTCTTTCATCAGATTCTAGACTCTTTTTTAGGTGCTAGGTTGCTTTTTGGGTGATGGCCTTTTCTCGGGTGCTGGCCTCTTCATCAGGTGCTGGTCTCTCTCTCAGGCCCATGGGCTTTCTCTCAGGTGCAGGGATCTTTCTCATATTCAGGGCTCTCCTTTGGGTGCAGAAACACTTCATATAGTACAGGATTCTCCCTCAGATGCAGGGGAACCCTCTCAGGTAGACAGATTCTCCTTATTCTGGGGCACTTCTTCAGGTTCAGGGCTTTCCCCCAAGTTAAGGGACTTTCCCAGTGCAGGGGTTCTTCTTCAGGTGCAGTGCTCTTCCCCAGATGTAAGACCTCTTCATCAGGTCATGGGCTGTCCCTCAGGTACGGGGGATATTTCTCAGGTGTTGGAACTCTCCCTTAGGTCCAGCCCCCTCCCTCAGGTGCAGGAGCTTTCCCTCATGTGAAGGAGCTTTTCTTCAGGTATAAGTCTCTCTTCAGGTGCAAGGGCTCTTCATCAGGTTCTGAGTTTTCCCTCAGGTTCGGGCTCTATCTCAAGTTCAGGACTCTCCCTGGGTACATGGCTCTCTCTGAGGTGCAGAACTCTGTCTAAAGTTCAAAACTTCATAGGGTACAGGTTCTTCCTCAGATGCAGCACATCTTTATCAGGTGGAGGGAATGTCCCTCATATGCAGAGGCACCTCTTTTTGTGCAGGGATCTCTCTGATGTGAAGGGGCTCTTCCATTGCATGGGCTCTTCATTAGGTACAGAGCTTTTTTCCCAGGTGTAGGGATTCTTCATCATGTGCTGGACTCTTTGTCAGGTGCAGGGGCTGTCCCTCAGGTGACGGGGATCTCCTCGAGGTGCAGTAGATTCAGCACTATTACTGATGTTCAGGAGCGTGTCCTCATGTGCTCTTCATTAAATGCTGGGCTTTTTAAAAAATTTGAATCTCACTCTGTCACCCAAGCTTCCAGAGGATCCTCTCCCTAAGGTGCAGGAGCTCTCTTACAGGTACAGGGGCTCTCTTTCAAGTGCATGAACTCTTTCGCAAGTTTAATGCTCTTACTCCAGTGCATGAGCTCTTACTCCAGTGTATGAGCACTTGCTTATGTGCCGGCAGTCTTCATCAGGTACAGGAGTTATTTCTCAGGTACAGGGCTCTTTCTCAGGTACAAGAACTTCTCCTCAGGACCTGGGTTTTTCACTCTGGGCAGTGGCTCTCCCTCAGGTGCAGGAACTGTTCCTAAGGTTCAGGGGCTCTTTATTAGGTTCTGGACTCATCTTCAGGTTCATGGGTACTCCCTCTGGTGCAAGACTCTCCCTCAGGTGCAGGGACTTTTTATAAGGTGAGTATTCTCTATCAGATTCAGGGTGGCTCCCTCACATGGTGGGACACTGTTTCATGTGCAGGGGCACTTACTCAGTTGCAGGGCTCTTCCCCAGCTGCAGGGAATCTTCATCAGGGACTGGAATCTCTCTCAGGTGTGGAGGCTGTCCCACAGGTACAGGATTCATGCTCAGGTTTAGGTTTCAGGTACAGGGCTCTTCCTCAGGTGCAGGGTCTTATCATTAGATGCTGTGATCTTCCTCAGTGGTAGGGGCTCTCCCTCCGGTTTAGGGCTCTTGCTCAGGTACAGGAGTTAGTTTTCAGGTCTAGGGCTCTTCTTTGGGTGCAGGGGCTCTTCCTCTGGTGCAGTGGATCTTCCTCAGGTGCAGGAGCTCGCCTTCATATGCAGGGGGTCTCCCTGAGGCTCAGGGACTCTCCACCAGATGTAGAAGCTCTCCATCATGTTCAGAAACTCTTTTTATGGCACAGGCATGCAGGAGCTTTTCCTCAGGTGTTTAAATACTTTCTCAGGTGTTGGACTCTCCCTCAGATGTAGGGGCCCGTCATCAAGTTTTGGGCTCTGTCTCAGTTGCAGGGTTGTAGCTCATGTACAGGACTCTTTCTCAGGTATATGGGTCTTCTCATGTGCCAAGTTCTCTCTCAGGTGGATAGGCTCTCCATCATGTGTCTGTCACACTTCCTCAGGTGCAGGGCTGTGCCTCAGGTTGAGGGCTTCTTCCCCAAGTCCTGGTGCTCTCCCCAGGGGCAGGGGCTGTCATGGCACAAAGGCTGTTTGAAAGGTGCAAGGCTGTCCCCCTAGTGCAGGATCTCTTCATCAGATGCTGGGATCCTCCTTAGGTGCAGAGACTCTCCCTCAGGTGAGGAGGATCCCTACCAGATTGAGTGTTCTTACTCAGGTGCAGGAAAACGTTTTTGTGTGCAGCTGCTCTTTATCAGATGCTGGGCTTACTGTCTGGTTCAGAGATTTTTTTCTAAGGTGCAAGGCTCTCACCCATATATTAGGCTCTTCCTGACATGCAACAGTTCTCTATCAGGTACTAGACTGTCCCTCTGATGCAAGGTTCTTTGTTCATTGCAGGGACTCTTTATCAAGTGTGAGGACTCTCCCTCTGATGCAAGAACTCTCCCTCAGGTGTTGGGACTCTCTGTAAGGTGGGTGTTCTCCAGATTTAGGGGCGCTTCTTCAGGTGGAAGGACTCTCCCGCAGGTGCAGAAGTACTTCTTCAGGTGCAGGGTTCTCCCCCAGATGCAGGGGCTCTTCATTAGGTTGTGGATTCCTTCTCAGTGGCGGGGCTCTAATGCAGGTACAAGTCAATTTCTCGGGTGCGTGGTTGTTTGTTAGGTGCAGAGTTCTTTCTCAAGTGCAGGTAATCTCCCTTAGATGGAGGGCTCTCCTCATGTTTAGGGGCTCTTCTCCAGGGGCAGGGGCTCTTCCAGGTGCAGGGGCTCCTCCAGAAGTGCAGGGTTCTTCTCCGTTTGTAGGAGCTTATCATCAGTTGAGCTATCCCTCAAGTGCAAGGGCTGTACCTTAGGTAAAGGGGAGCTTTGTGAGGTGCAGGAGCTTTCCCTCAGACTCAGC
Source organism: Tarsius wallacei (assembly GCA_963574415.1). Classification (NCBI taxonomy): domain Eukaryota; kingdom Metazoa; phylum Chordata; class Mammalia; order Primates; family Tarsiidae; genus Tarsius; species Tarsius wallacei. The sequence goes on from CAUYQG010193209.1 coordinate 15,314, forward strand.
GCTGTTGCTCAGGTGCCAGAGATATCTCTCATGTGCAGGGGTTCTGCTCTGCATGCTGGGTTTTCTACCCAGATGCAGGTCATCTTCCAGTTGAGGGGCCTCTCCTCAAGGTGCAGGAGCCCTTTCTCAGGTGCAGGGACTCTTTCAGGTAATGGAGCTCTTTCTCAAGTTTAGTGCTCTCACTCCCATGCAGGCATTCTTCCACATGCGCAGGAGCACTTCATCAGGTGCAGGAGTTTTTTCTCAGGTGCAAGGCTCCTTCTCATGTATGGAACTTCTTCTCAGGAGTTGGGTCTCTCCCTCATGGATAACGGCTCTCCCTCGTGTGCAGGAAATTTCCAGCAGGTGTAGGGGCTCTTCCTCAGGTTCAGGGGCTCTACGTGGGTACAAGGCTCTCCCTCAGGTGCAGGGCCTCTTCATCAGGTTCTGGGCTCATCCTCAAGTTCAGGGATACTCCCTCAGCTACAAGATTCTCCCTCAGGATCAAGGACTCCTTATAAAGTGAGTGTTCTCCCTCTCTTGGTTGGACATTCCCTCGTGTGCAAGGGTGCTTCCTTAAGTATAGGGCTCATCACTAGGTGCTGGAGTGTCTCTCAGTTGTGAGGCTGTCTCCCAGGTATGGGGCTCACACTCATGTTCAGCTCTCATGTGCAGGACCCTTCCTCATGTGCAGGGGTTCATCACTAGATACTGTGATCTCCCTCGGGGGCAGGGGCTCTCCTTCCGATTTAGGGCTCTCACTCAGGTGTAGGAATTAGTCTTCAGGTATAGGGCCCTTTCTCAGGTGCTGGGACTCTTTATAAGGTGGTTGTAGTCCTTCAGATTCTGGGGCGCTTCCTCAGGTGGAAGGACTCTTCCTCGTGTGCAGGAACTGATCTGCAGATGCAGGGCTCCTCCCTGGTGCAGGATCTCTTCATTAGGGTTGGCATTCTTTATCAGTTGCAGGTCTCTATCTCAGGTACAGGGCTCTGTCTTGGGTGCATGGTTCTTTGCCATGTGAAGGGTTCTTTCTCAGGTTCAGGTACTCTCACCCATGTGGTTGGGCTCTCCCCTATGTTAGGGGCTCTTCTCCAAGGGCAGGGTCTCTTCCAGGTGCAGGTGCTTTTCCAAAAGTACAGAGTTCTGCTTCAGTTTGTAGGAGCTTATCATCCATTTTAAGATATCTCTGAGGTGCAAGCACTGTACCTTAGGTGAAAGGGATCTACGTGAGGTGTAGGAGCTCTCCCTCAGACTCAGCACCAGTACTTAGGTGCCAGAGATGTCCCTTATGTCAGGGGGCATTTTTTCAACTGCTGGGCTTTCTACCCAGGTGCAGGGCATCTTCCAGATGAGGGCCTCTCTGTAAGATGCAGGAGCCCTCTCTTAGGTGTGAGGGCTCTCTTTCATGTGCAGTAGCTCTTTCTCAGGTTTAGCACTCTTACTCTGGTGCAAGAGCATGTCCTCATTTTTAGGATCTATTCATCAGGTGCAGCAGACTTTACTCAGGTGCAGGGTTCTTCCTCGGGTACAGGAAACTCTCCTCAGGAACTGGATCTCACCCTCATGGGCATTGGCTCTTCCTCAGGTGCAGGAACTGTCCCTCTAGTGCAGGCGCTATTCTTCAGGTGCTGGACACTTTCTCAAGTTTACAGGCTCTCCCTCAGGTGCAAGAATTTTTTATAAGGTGAGTGTTCTTCCTCAGATTCAGGGTGACTCCCTCACATGTTAGGACTCTACTTCATGTGCAGGTGCACAACTTGAGGTGCAGGGCTCTTCCCCAACTGAATGGGCTCTTCATCAGGTGCTGGAGTCTCTGTCAGGTATGGGGCTCCTCTCTTAGGTGTCTTGCAGGTGCAGGGCTCTTCTTCAGGGTCAGCCCTTTTACTCAGGTGCAGGTTTCTTCCTCCGGTGCAGGGGCTCTTCACTTGGTGCTGTGATCTCCTTCAAGGGAAGGGGACCTTCACCAGATGCAGATGCTCTCTGTTATGTACAGGAGCTTTTCTTCAGGTGCGGGAGCTTTTGCTCAGGTGCATAAGTTCTTTCTCAAGTATAGGGCTCTCCCCCCAGAGGCAGGGGCTCAATGTCAGGTTCTGGGCTCTGTCTCAGTTGCAGGACTGTGTCTCAGGTGCAAGGCTTTTCCTCCAGTGCATAGTTCTTTTTTTATATGCTGTGTTCTCCCTCAGGTGGATAGACTCTCCATTATGTATCTGGCAAACTTCCTCAGGTGCAGGACTGTCCCTTAGATTGAGATCCTCTTCCCCAAGTCCAGGGGCAGGATCTCTCCAGGTGCAAATGTAGTTCAACAGGTAAGGGCTCTTCCCCTAATGCAGAGACTCTTCATTAGGTTCTGGATCCTCCTTTGAGCCTATATAGATCTTTCCTCACGTGAGGAAGAATCCCTTGGATTCAGTGCTATTACTCAGGTGCAGGAAGTCTGTTTCCTGTGCAGGAGGAACTCTTTATCAGATGCTGGGGTTTTTTCTTGTTGCAGGTGTTTTTTCCTAGGTGGAGGACTCTCCCACAGATATTTGGCTCTCCTTAACATGCACCTGTTCGCCTTCAGGGACTGGACTGTTCCTCAGGTGCAAGGCTCTTTCTTCACTGCAGGGACTGTTCATCAAGTTCAAGGTCTTCCCATCCGGAGAAGGGACTCTCTTTTAAGAGCTTGTATTTGAGTCTTTATATAAACACAAAATCAAAATTTGTTAATAAATGTGCTAGATGGTGACATTTCCCACAAAAAACTTCCAGTTTGCTTTCTGTCTGGGCGAAGCAACCAATATCACTAGGCCCAGTTACTGCCTTGTCCCGAGTCTCTCTCTTTTTTAATAGAGGTGTGTTAACTCTGAAAGAATGAGATAGACTCTGGATGAGAATATGTGAGTCTGGTGTTGACTTAGTCACTTTAAGCAAGTGACTTGTGTGTCCTGTGCCTCCATCCTTATTTATAGAATGGGGGACATTTTATAACTTATCAAACTCAGTTGAGAAGAGCAAACAAGACATTTCATGAAGAGTGCATATATAGTTCCAAGCCAACAGGAAGCCCTCAAGAAATAAGACAGCCCTTGTCAGCATTAGCACCGTTATTACAAACTGATTGGTGAAGTAATAAAACAGACTTGGAAGGAAAATTTGGAGGTATCCTATGTTATTTCAAAGAAATACGACATATGTACAAAACTTTTTGCACAAGAGTACTCATATAGTATTGGTTTTAATGGCAAAAATGTGGTAACCTCAATATCCACTGACAGGTGGCTGGTGCTGTGGGACAGGCAGATTCAAGCCCCACTTCCTGGAGCAAGATTAGAACCCCCAGTTCTTCTCAAGTCCTATTCTCATGGTGAGTCAAGTCGCCTTTCATTTCTCTGCTGTGGCACACGTTTTGATGGATGTTGGCACCTGGATCTGGAGGGAGGTAAGTCCAAATTCTTGGTGCTGCTACTCTTTGACCTCACAGGTGCGGTAGCTCTCCATAAGGTGTGGCAGCGCTTTATCACAGGAAGGAGTTCTGCATTAGGCATAGTAGCTCTGCTTTTTAGGCACAAGAGTCTTACCTCAGGTGTGGCAGTCCTTCAACAAGTGTTGAGGCTTCTCATCAGGTGGAAGAGCTCTTCATGAGGTGCAGAAGCTCATCAACAGAACCAGGATCACTTGATCTGGTGAGGGATCTCTTCATCAGATGCAGGAACTTTTACTCATTTGTAGAAGCTCCTCTCAGGCTCCAGGACTCTACCTACGGTGAGGCAGCTCCCCTTCAGGTGAAGGGGTTCTCCCTGAGGTGCTCGGGCTATTCATGAGATGAAGGATTTCTCCCTCAGATGCAGAGCTCTCCCTCAGGTGCAGGGCTCTCCCTCAGGTTTAGTGCTCTTACTTAGGTATAGGATTCTCCCTTAGATTTAGGAGGTCTTAATCAGGTGTTGGAATCTTTCTCAGGTATAGGGGTTTTCTCTCAGGAGCTGGCTCTTCTTCCCTTAGGTGCACAGCTCTCCCTCAGGTTTAGTGATCTCCCTCAGGTGCAAGACTCTTCTCCAAGAGGAGGAGCTCTTCCTAAGGTGCAGGATTTTCTTTCAGGTGTAGGGGTTCTTTCTCAAGTGCAGGAGCTCTCCTTCTGGTGCAAGGCTGTATCTCAGGTGTAGGCCTTTTTCTCAGGATTAGCAGTCTTACTCAGGTACAGAATCTCTCATGTGCAGGAGCTCTTCAGCAGGTGCAGGACTCCTTCAGGAAGAGGGGGGGTCTCTCTCAGGTATAAGGTGCTTCCTTTCATGGGCTCTTCATCAGGTGTGGAGGCTCTCTCCCTCCATGGCAGTGGCTCTACCTCAGGTGCAAGGCATCTCCCCAGTGCAGGGGCTTTCCCTAAGGTCCAGGAGTTCTTTCTCGTATGCAGGAGCTTTTCACCAGGTGAAGGGCTCTCCCTTAAGTGCAGGGGTTCTTTGTACCTCAGGTGCAAGAGTTCTCAATTAGGTGCAGAGATTCTTCTTCTGGTTTAGAGATTCTTCATCAGGTACTGAACTCTCTCAGATTCAGGGTCTCTCTCAGGTGCAGGCACACTCCCTTAGCGTCAGCATTTTTACTTAGGTGCAGGAGTTCTGCCTTATGTGCAAATGCTTTTCATCCAATGCAGGGCTATTCTTAAGGTGCAGAGGCTCTTTGTCACATTCAGTGCTCTTCCTCAGGTGCAGGGATCTCTCTCAGAGGGAATCATTCTCAGGTATAGGTGCTGTCCCTTAGCATCAGTGTTCTTACTCAGATACAGGGCTCTCTTTCAGGTCAGTTGTCTCCCTCAGGTTCAGAGCTCTTTCTCAGTTGCAGGGCTATCCCTCAGCTGCAAGGATTTTCCCTGCAGTACAGAGCTCTTCCTCAGATACTGGAGCTCTTCATAAGGTGCTTGGCTCTCCTCAGGTCATGTGCATGGGCGCTTTTTTAGATGCACGGTTCTCCCCCAGGTTCAGGGGTTCTCTGCTGTAATGAGGGGCTCTCCTAAGGGGCAGAGAATTTCTCAGGTTCAGGAGTTCCTCATCAGGCACAAGACTCTTCCCCAGGTTCAGGGGCTATTCTTCAGGTACAGGAATGTCCCTCAGGTACAAGCCTCTCATCTAGGTGCAGGGCCCTCCTCCAGATGCTGAACTATTATTCCTCAGGTACAGGGCTCTCCTTCATGTTCAGGGCTCCTCCTCGGGTTCAAGGATCTGCCTTAGGTACCTTCACTCTCCCTCAGGTGTAGCAGCTCCTTGTCATGTTCAGGACTCTTACATAAGTTTAGGGTTTTTCTCAGGTGTAGGGTTTCCCAGAGGTTTAAGGCTCTCCCTCAGGTACAGGGACCTTCCTCAGCTAGCACAGCTCTCCTACCAGGAGCTCTGGCTCTTGGTCACCTCATTTGGGTTCAGGGTTCTCTTTCAGTTTTAGTGCTCTTCACTGGGCAGAGGGTTCTTTTGAATTTTCAGGAATCTCCCTCAGGTGCAGGATTATCCCTCAGATGCTGTGCTCTCCCCTAGGCACAAGGACTGTCCCTTAAGATTATTTCTCTCTCTTAGTTGCAGGAGGTCTCTCTCAAGTACAGGGACACTTCCTCAAATGCATGGAGTCTTCCTCAGGTGCAAGCCTCTTTCTTCAGTGCTGGGGCTCTCCTCCAGGTGCAGGACTGTCCCCCAGGTGCAGGACTCTTCTTTAGGTTCAGAATTCTTCATTAAGTGCCAGGTTCTTCTTCAGATGCAGGGAGGCTCTCCGAGGTGAAAGTAGGCTCCCTTATATGCAGGGGTGTTTCTTCAGGTGCAGTACTTTATTTCTTCTGAAGTGACTCTTCCAGTGAAGGGATTCTTAATAAGGTGCAGGGTCCTTTCCCAGGTGTAGGGGCTGTTCATCACATGTATGACTCTCTCAGGTACAGGGCTCTTCCTCGCTTGCAGTGGCTCTGCATGATGTGCCAGGACATTTCTTCAGGTGTACGGCTATCTCTCAGGTTGAGGGGCTATTTCCCATGTTCGGGAGCACTTCCCCAGGGGCCAGGGCTCACCCAGGTACACGGACTCTTCAAAAGATGCAGGCCAGACCACTTCTCCAGGTGCAGGGGCCCTATGTCAGGTGCTTGTCTCTTCCTTAGGTACAGGACCTCTCCCTCAGATGAGGGGGATCTTCCTGAGTCTCAGTAGTTCTCTGTCAGATTCATCACTATTACTCAGGTAGATGAGGTCTTCCTTATGTGCAAGGGCTCTTCATTAAGTGCTGGGCTTGTTGTCAGGTGCAGGGCTCTTTCGCAGGTTTTGGGCTCTCCCTAAGGTGCAGTGGCTCGTCATCAGAGGCTGGGCTCTCCTCAGGTGCGACGGCTCACCCTCAGGCACAGGGGCTCTTAACCAGGTGCTAGACCCTCCTCAAGTACAAGTGCTTTCTGCAGGCGTCTCCCCAATGCTAGGGATCTTCTTAGGGGAAAGGGCTCTTCAGAAGGTGCTGGGGTTTCCCTTAGGCATAGGAGCTCTTTCTCAGGTGCGGGCTCTTAGGTGGAGGGCTCTTAGTCAGGTGCAGGAACTTCTCAGGAGCCAGGTTTCTCCCAAGGTGTAGTGGCTTTCCCTCAGGTGCAGAATGTTTCCCTTAGGTACAGGGACTCTTCTTTGGGTGCTGGGCTCTCCCTGAGGGGAAGAGCCTCTCCCTCAGGTGTAGAAAGCTCCCTCGGGTGCCACGGACTTTTCATCAAGTTTTAGACACTCTTTCAGGTGCAGGAGTCTCCTTTGGTACAGGGCTCCCCTTCAGGAGTGAAGCTCTTGCTCTTTATCAGGTGCTGGGTTCTGCCTCAGGTGGAGGGATGTACCTCAGGTGGAGGGGTTTTCCTCTGGTTCATGCCTCTCCATCAGGGGCCAGTTGCTCCCTCCAATGCAGGAACTTTCATAGGATGCAGTGTTCTCCCTTAGATGCAGTCCCTCAGGTGGAGGAACTCTCCCTCCTGTGCAGGAGTACTTCAGTTACAGGTGACTCTCTCAAGAGTAGGGGCTCTCCCAGTGCAGGGGCTCTTCCTTAGGTGCTGGATTTTTTTCTCAGGTGTGGGGGCTCTTTCTCAGGTTCAGGGCCTCTTCCTCAGGTGCTGGGCTCTCACTCAGCAGCAGGAGCTCTCCTTCTGGTGCAGGGCTCTTCCTTATGTGCAGGAGCTCTTCATCAGGTGTGGGGCTCTCCCTCTGGAACAGAGGCTCTTCTTCAGTCAGAGGGCATCTTCCAGGTGCAGGGTCTCTCCCTCAGTTTCCGAAGCTCATCTCTGATTCAGGCAGTCTTCCCAGGTACAAGGATTTCCCTCAGGTAAAAGGCTTTGTCTGTGTCTTCAGTGCAAGGCCTATTCATCAGGTGTGCGGGTTTTCCCTCGAGTGTAGGAGTGCTCTCTCTCTCTCTCACTCGCTCACTCACTCTCTTTCTCTCTTTCTCTGTCTGTCTATCTCTGTCTCTCGTGCAGGGGCTCTGCATCAGGTGCTGGGGTTTCCATCAGGTGCAGGGACTTTCATAAAGTGCAGTGTTCTTTTTCAGATTCAGAGGCATTACCTCAGGTGATGGGACTCTCCCTCATGTGCAGGAACACTTCTTCAGGTGCACAGATCTGCCCAGGTGCAGTGGCTCTTCTGGATTCTTTTTAGTTGCAGAGCTGTATCTCAGGTACAGGGCTCTTTCTTGGGTGCATGGTTGTCAGGTGTCACCTCCCTGAGGTGCCGGGTCTCTCCTTCAGGTTTAGCGCTCTTCCCCAGGTGCAGGGCTCTCTCTCAGTAGAAGGAGGTCTCTCTTAATTGCAGGGACTTGAAGCAAGTTCCTCAGGGGCACCCTCTTTCTTCAGCATGGGGGCTCTCTCCCAGATGCGGGGGCTCTCTCCCAGGTGAAGGGCACTCCCTCGGGTGCATGGTTCTCATTAAGGCACAGGACTCTCCCTCAGGTTCAGAATTCTCCCTAAGGTGCCAGGTTCTTCCTCAGATGCAGGGGTACTCCCAAAGGTGAAGAAACTCTCCCTCATGTGCAGGAACACATCTTGAGGTACAGGGATCTTCCCCAAGTGAAGAGGCTCTTTCAGCGCGGGGGCTCTTCATTAGGTGCAGAGCTATTTTCCTACATGTAGGGTCTCGTCATCAGGTGCTAGACTCTTTCTAAGGTGCAGCAGCTCTCCACCAGGTTCAGGGGCTCTTCATCAGGTGCTGAATTTTCTCTCAATTGCAGGCCTCTATCTCAGGTACGGGGCTCTTTCTCAGATCCATGACTCTTTCTCAGGTACAGTGTTGTCCCTCAGGCGCAAGGGTTCTCTTCATCATGTGTCTGGGGCACTTCTTCAGGTACAGGACTGTCCCTTAGGCTGAGGGGCTCTTTCCCATGTTCAGGAGCACTTCCCCAGGGGACAGGCCTCTCCAAGGAACAGGGGATCTTTAAAAGGTACAGGGCCCTTCTCCATGTTCAGGGGCTCTTCATCAGGTGCTGGGTTCTTCCTTAGATGCAGGAGGGTTTCCCTCAGGTGAGGGGGATCTCCCAGAGGTGCAGTAGTTCTCCCTGAGATTCAGCACCATTACTCAAGTGCAGGAGATCATCCTCATGTGCAGGGTCTCTTTGTTAAGTGCTGGGCTTGTTGTCAGGTGGAGGACTCTTCATAGGGTTTTGGGCTCACCCTAAGGTGCAGGGCTCTTCATCAGAGGCTGGGCTCTACCTTGTGTGCCGGGCTCTCCTTCATTTGCAGGTCTCTTTTTTGTTGGTAGGGGCTCTTCATCAGGGGCCAGGTTCTTTGTCAGGTGCAGGGTTTCTCCTTCTGGTACAAGGCTCTTCCTCAGGTGCAAGTGTCTCCCTTAGGTGTGGGAGCTCTCCTTCTGGTGTTGGGGCTCTTTCTCAGGTTTAGCACTCTTAGGTTCAGGGCTCTTCCTCTTGATCAGGGACTCTCTCTTAAGATCAGGCTCTTCCTTGGGTGCAGGACTCTGTGGGGGCTCTCCTTAAGGGACAGGGGCTATCTCTCAAGTTCAGAGCTTTCCCTCAGGTGCAGGACTCTTTCTCAGGTGCAGGACTCTTTCTCAGGTATAGGGGCCTTCCCTCAGGTTAATGACCTCTTCATCAGGTGCTGGGCTCTCCCTCAGCTGCAGGGGCTCTCCCTCAGGTTCAGGGATCTCCCTTAAATACAAGGGCTTTTTATCAGGTGTGGGGGCTATTCCTCAGGGGCAGGTGCTTTCTTCAGGTGTAGGAGTTTTCCCACACGGTTTTATTTATTTATTTATTTTTAAATTAAATTTTATTTTTTTAAGTTGGAGTCTCACTCTGAGTGTGCCAGGCATGAGTGCAGTGGCACACTCATGGCCACCCCAGTGTCGACCTGCTGGGCTCTGGCGAACCTTCCACCTCAGCCTTCCAAGTAGCTGGAACTACAGGCACACGTTACCACGCCCATCTAATTTTTGATTTATTGTAGAGGGGAGGTCTTGCCAAGTTGCCCAAGCTGATCTTGAACCCATGGGCTCAGGCAGTCCACTTGTCTTGGCCTCCCAAAGTGCTGGAATTACAGGTTGAGCCACCGAGACTGGCTTTCCCACAATGTTAAGGCTCTTACTCACATGCAAGAGCTCTTTTTATTGTGCAGTAGCTCTTAATCCAGTGCAGGGCCCTTTCTCAGTTGCAGGGCGTCTCTCTTACATGCAGGGAGTCTTCCTCAATTATAGGGATTCTCTCTCAGTTGCAGGCACTTTCCCTCAGGTGCAAGGCTCTTTCTTCAGTGCAGAGGGTCTTTATGGGGGGTGGGATTTCTCCCTCAGTTACAGGAGCTCATCCTCAGAAGTGAGAGTTCTTCATCAGTGACTTGGCTCTTATTCAAGTTCAGGGGTCCTTACTCAGGAGCTAGGCACTCCCTCACGTGCAGGGGCTCTTTCTCATGTGCTGGTTTCTTCCTCAGGTGCTGGGCCCACCCTCAGTTGTAGGGGATCTTTTTTAGGCGCAAGGCTCTCCCTCAGGTCCAGATCTCTGACTCGAGTGCAGAAATTTTTCATGTGCAAAGGCTCTTCCTCTGGTACGTTGGTTCTTCCTCAGATGTGGAAACTTCTTCTCAGATGCAAGAAATCTCCTTCGGGTGCAGGGCCTCTCCCTTAGACACAGGGGCTCCTCACCAGATGCAGAAGCAAGAGGTCTCTCTTAGGTGCAGTGACTCTTAACTGCAAGGACTCTCCCTAACGTGGAAGGCACATTCTTCAGTGCATGAACTCTTCATCAGGTGTGGGACTCTCTCTTAGGCTCCTGTTCCTTGGGTACAGGGGCTTTCATAGGTTGCTGGTCTCTTCCTCGTGTTCAGGTGCTCTCCTTCGGTTGTGGTACTCTCCCTCATGTGCAGGAGCACTTTTTTAGGTGGAGCAGTCTTCATCAGGTTCTGAATTCTTTTTCAGTTGCAGGGCTATATCTCAGGTGTAAGGCTCTTTCTTCGATGTATGGTTCTTTCCATGTGCAGAGACTCTCATCAGGTGTTGGGCTTTCTCCAAGGTGCAGGGGCACTTCCTCAGGGTCTAGGCTCTTTCTCAGGTAAATGGGATCTCCCTGAGGTGCAGAGACTCTCCCTCAGAGTCAGTGGTATTATTAAGCTGCAAGAGATCCCCCTTAGGTGAAGCAGCTCTCCCTCAGGTGCAGGGTTCTCCTTCAGGTGTTATGCTTTCTTTATGGTGCAGGGGCTCTTCATCAAGGAATGGAAGCTCTCTTGGGTTCAGGTGTAGGTCTCTCCCTCTTATTCAGGGTTGTTTTATAGGGGCCAGGGTTTTTTCAATAGGTGCTGGGCTCTCAGGTACAGGGTTCTACTTAAGTTGCAGGGACTTTCCCTAAGCTGCGGAGGTTCTTCATCAGGGGCTGGGCTCTGCCTAAGGGTTAGGGGCTCTTCCTCAGATGCCATGATCTCCCTAATGGGTAGAGCTCTCCCTCAGGTTCAGGGCACTCACTTAGGAGCAGGATCTTCTCAGGAGCTGGCTCTCCCTTATGTGCAGGGGCTCTCCCTCAGGTGCAGGCATTTCTCAGACACACAGGCTCTTCCTCTAGTGTGTGGGCTCCTCATCAGTTCTTGGCTGTCCCTCAGGCACAGGGCTCCTTCAGGTTCAGGGCTCTTCATTATGTGCTGAACTCTTCCTCACATGCAGGGCTCTCCCTCAGGTTTCCTCTGTTAGTTGCAGGAATTTCTTGGGTTCAGAGGCTCTCTCTCTGGTGCAGTGGCTATCTGTCAGGGGGAAGTAATTTCTCAGGTGCAGGAAATCTTTCTCAGGTGTAGGGGCTCTTTCTTAGGAACCCAGGTTCTTCATCAGATACAGATGCTCTTATGCATAGGAGCTCTTCCTCAGGGGCAGGGCTCTCCCTCAGTTGTAGGAGCTCTTTCTCAGGTGCAGCAACTCTCCATCTGGCACAGGGGTCTCTTCAAGTGCATGGGCTCTTCATCAGGTTCTAGGTTCTACCTCAGGTGCAGGGCTCTCAGGTGCCCTCTCCTTCAGTTTTGGGGCTTTGCATCAGGTGCTGGGACTTTCCTCAGGTGCAGGGGGTTTCTCTCAGGTGCAGTTATCTATCTCAGGTGCAGTACTCTCCCTTGGGTGCATGGCTGCTCCTCAACTATGCAGTACACAGCTATGCAGGAACTCATTATAAGGTGCTGATTTCCTCCTCAGATGCAGAGGAGCTTCCTCAAGTGGAGGGATGCTCCCTCTTGTGCCAGGATACTTCTTCAGGTTCAGGGCTCTCCCCCAGGTGAAGGGACTCTCTTAGTACAGTGGCTTTCTCATAGGTAGAGGGACTCTTTCCCAGATGCAGACTCTCCCTCAGGTGCAGGAGCTCTCCTCCATGTTTATTGCTCTTTCTCAGGTGCAGGAGCTTTCCTTCATGTACACAAGTTCTTCAGGTGCAGAGACTAGTCATGACGTTCTGGGCTCTTCAGTTGCAAGGCTCTATTTCAGATGCAGGGCTCCTTCTCAGGTGCATGGCTATTGTTTATTTGCATGGTTCTTCCTCAGGTGCAGGCGTTCTTCCTCAGGTGTATGGAAGGACTCTCCCTCATGTGGAGGAGCACTTCTTTAGGTGCAGGGCTATGTTTTAGGTTGAGGGGCTTGTTCCCATATTCAGGGTGTCTTTGCCAGGGACAGGGGTTCTCCCAGCTGCAGGAACTCTTCCTCGGGTGCTGAACTTCCCTGTCTAGTACAGGGACTCTCTCAGGTGCAGCAACTTAGCAACATACATAGCTTCAAAGGGCCTGGGTTCCTTGTGCCATGTGTGGCAGGCTGGGTAAGGCTGGAGTCCTGGATTGGTAAGCAGAATTAAACACACAGTAATGAATTCAGAAAGACAGATTTATTAAAGTGAGGATACATTGTGAAGGGCTCGACTAGCTAAACAGAGAGAATGTCTGCTATCTGCAAAGAGGCAGGGGCTAGAGGGTTGTTTTTATAGGAGGGATGTCAGGGTTTAGTGAGCCAGGAATTGTCTTTGGGAAAAGTCTCCAAAAGACAATTTCCAGAGATTCCTGAAGAGTCTGGTTGATTATGGTGTTTGGTTTCTTTAACATGTGGTTAGTAAACAGTATTAGTTAACAAGCACCAAATGGTTAACTGCT
>CAUYQG010193214.1:0-43703 GCA_963574415.1 Tarsius wallacei
AAAAAAAAAAAAAAGATCCAACAAAGAAAGAGAACTATAGGCCAATATGCTTGATGAACATAGATGCTAAAATTTTCAACAAGATCCTAGCAAACTGGATCCAACAACACATCTCAAAAATCATCTACCATAACCAAGTAGGCTTCATTTCTGGAATGCAGGGCTGGCTTAATATTCGCAAGACCATAAGCATAATTAAATACATCAACAGATGTAAAAACAAAAACCACATGATTATATCATTAGCTGCAAAAAGAGCTTTTGATAAAATCCAGCACCCTTTCTTGATAAAAACCCTAGAAATCTAGACACAGATGGAACATACCTCAAAATAGTAAGAGCCATCTATGAGAAACCTACAGCCAGCATACTGCTAAACAGAAATTGGAACCATTTCCCTTGAAAATTAGAACAAGACAAGGATGCCCACTCTCACCTCTCCTTTTCAACATATTTTTAAAGTCCTAGCTAGAGCAATCAGACAAGAGAAAGAGATCAGGTGTATCCAAATAGGAAAGGATGTTAAGTTATCACTCTTTGCAGACAATATGATTCTGTACCTTGAAAACCCAAGAGAATCTGTCAAAAACCACCTTGCACTGATAAAAGACATTGGAAAAGTCTCAGTTTATAAAATGAATGTGCAAAAAACAGTCGCATTTCTATACACCAATAATAAGCAAATAGAAACTCAAATAAAAAGCACAATCCCATTCACAATAGCCAGAAAAAAAAATACTTTGATATCTTCCTAATCAGAGATGTGAAAGACCTTTACAATGAAAACTACAAAACACTGCTCAAAGAAATCAAAGATGACACAAACAAAGGGAAAAATATTCCATGCTCTTGGATTAGAAGAATCAACATTGTTAAGATGTCCATCTTACCCAAGGCAATCTACAGATTTAACATGATACCCATTAAATGACCAGCAGCATTCTTCTGAGACCTGGAAATGACAATACAGGAATTCACATGGAAACAGAAATGACCACAAATTGCCAAAATAATCCTCAGCAAAAAAAAAAAAAAAAAAAAAAAAAAAAAAAGCAGGAGGTATCACACTCTAGACTTTAAACTCTATTATAAAGCTACAGTAATCAAAACGGCTACAGTAATCAAACCCAATAGAACAGGATAGAGATTCCAGAAGCAAAACCTCAATTTCTCAACCAACTCATCTTTGGCAAAGTCTCCACCACCAGTGACTGGGGAGAAAAGAACCTATTCAGTAAACGGTGCTGGGAAAACTGAACACATGCAGAAGATTAAAGCAATATCCTTACCTATCACCATACACAAAAGTCAACTCTAAATGAATCAGAGACCTAAATGTAAAACCTCATACTATAGAACCTTAGAAAATGCAAGAGACATCCTTATGGAAATTGGAATTGCCAAATATAACCCCAAGTGCTCATGTCATAAGAGATAAGACAGACAAGTGGTTCCTCATCAAACTGATGAGCTTCAGCAAAGCCAAAGGAACCATCAATAGAGCAGGGAGACAGTCCACAGAATGGGAAAAAAATTTTACCAACTGTATGTCTGGCAAAGGTCTAACACCTAGGATCTACAAGGGACTCAAATGTGCCGAAAAGAAAAAAACAAACAGACCCATTAGAAAGTGGACAAAAGATTTGAATAGACAGTTCTCAAAAGAAGACACATGAGCAGCCAACAGATAAATTTAAAAATGGTCAGCCTTGCTAGTCATCAAAGAATTGCAAATTAAAACTACACTGAGATATAACCTAGTCAGGATGGCTATCCTCCATAACTCAAAAAACAACAGATGCTGGAGAAGATGCGGTGAAAAGGAAACACTTCTACACTGTTTGTTGTAGTGTAAACTAGTACAGCCTCTGTGGAAAACAGTGTAGCGATTCCTCAAAGATCTAACAATCGACCTTCCATACGACCCTTGCAATCCCCCTACTAGGGATATACCCAGAAGAACTTAAATCACTCTATAAAAAAGATACCCACACACATACGTTTATCACAGCATTGTTCACAGTAGCAAGAACATGGAACCAACCATGCTGCCTATCAAAACAGGACTGAATAAAAAAAATGTGGTACATATACATGATGGAATACTACGCAGCCATAAAGAAGAAAATCATGAACTTCACAGCAACCTGAATGGACTTATAGTCTATAATACTAAGTGATTGTTCATAGAAACAAAGAACTGAGTATCCCATGTTCTCACTCATAAGCGGACCTTGAACAATTATCATAATACTATAAGAAAAAGATTGGCAGTAGTTGGAAACTGCCAGGAGGGGGCGGGGAAGTAGGATTGGCAGTAGTGGGAATCTGCTTGCAGAAGGTGGGACACACCTCATCAACAAGGGTACCTGCATAATGAATATCTGTATACCCAACCCTGAATTGTACCTCACATCTTAAAAAAAAAAAAAATAAAAACACAAATAAATAAAAACAAACATAAACAAACAAATAAGACAGGATTGGAAAGATCCTGGGTCATCAATCATATTCTAATTTTTGGTCCCTTTATCTTTATTCAATGTACATTTCCTCAGAACCTACTCTATAACAAGCAAATTCCTAATTTCAGCCCTCAGGTAGCTCAGGCCTTAGTGTGGGAGGAAAAGAGGTGAGAAAAAAGAAAGAATAGGTCTGTAGATATAAAGGGAGGAGAAGGGACTCCCAGTCCTGTCTATGAAGTACTAAGGAGTGTCAGGTTTACTCTCCTGCTGTAACAACAGAAGACACTAGACAAAATATGCAATGCAATCATTTTTAAGATTTCAACAGATGGGCAGGTGTGTTCCTTGAGAAAAGACAGCACAGCAAGTGCTTATTCTTCCTGGGGGTACCTTCCAAACTGTGAAATACAGAAGGAGAGCAGGTTCTCGCTGGACGAGTGAAACCATTGGAAGGAAGACTGGGGCAGCTGAGGGCTTTTTGTGGGCAGGGCGCAGGAGAGGGGCCTGGTGGCATCTTACTCTTCTTAGGGGTGAGAAGGAAGACTGCACTATGAGCTGATGACATCTTTTCTCCCCAGTTAGATCTTTAGTCTGTGTGCTCCTCACAATGTTTACAAATTGTCCGTAAGTAAATATTTTAAGTTCTCTGAGATGGTTACAGCGGGTTGTTCCTGTGGCTAGCCTCTACACAGATCAGGAATCCTCATGCTTAAGAACTAACTGCCCAATTAAATTTTTTATAATCTCTGATTTTATCCCACATATATTTATCTACATTCTCTAGGAGAAAAAATTCACTTTAAAATTACTGATAATGATTTGAGGAATGAAAATATTTCATGTTCTCAAACTGATTTTTGAAGGTTTCTATTAAAATGTGCAATTTCAATAAAAGCTTAAAAAAGCTCAGTAAATTAAACTCAAAACCATCCAATACTAAAATAATGAAAAATAATTTTTATCTTCATTATTACTTTTTGACTCTGCAGTCTCTCACAGCATCTCATTCATCCATGCACTATTTTATAGAAATTCAAAAGACTATTTCCCAGGTAGCAAATTATACCTCTCAGAAATCAATTACATTTCAAGACAACACTAACACCACACATCTTTTTATTAGGAAATAAAACCGCAGGATATGGATAGTAATAAAACTAGAATTATTTTACTGGCAAAGTCCATAAAAGTCTCTAATAATTTCAAAATCAAAGAGAAAAAAACATATCCAAGATCTGCTACTGAACAATATTAGCAGTATTATTTCCCCCAAGTTCACATTAATTTCCACTCTCCACTGTTGATATATATTGCACACATTTTTAAAAAGCATGTGTCATTTGCTTACTCCCCAGTTATGAAATGCTGGGAAATTTTCTCACATTATGCTACAGTTGGTATCTTAACTCTACTCCCTTTTAATTGATTAACGAGGGAGGAGTGAAGGAAACAATGTTAGAGAAAGATTTCATTAGGTATAAATTGCAAGACATTTGTTTGAATGAACATAATATCTCAGCTCTATTTTGATGGGCCTTGGGGGAATGCTTTAAGTATTACTGTAAGTACCAGACCTAGCACTGAACAATTTAATGGTGTCATTAGAGTATGGCCTTGTATCTGGTTTTTGCTTCAAAATGTTCTTGGGGAAAACTTCACTGCCAGATAATAGGGACCAAAATAATTATTTCAAGTATATGTGTTACCAACAAATATTTGAGATGGGAGTTATTGAAAGTAAACAAACAAAACATCTCTTTTTTTTTAAAGTTTAAAAGATTATAATTTATCTTTTCTATAAAAAGAAAATCTGGATATCTCAAAGCTATATCTGACAGGCAAAGCCAGAACCCTCAAATGACTTATGACTGTGACAGTATCCACTATGACTCAAGATTTCTTCAATTCTTTTTCACTACCACTAACTTTTGCTGCCTGGTATAAAAAATGATTTTCTTAAAGCTGAAGGCATTTAAAAGAACAGTAGAGGATAAAGAATGATATGCATTCATTGAGTTTTTTTCCATCTCGAATTGACAAATGTTAATATTTTATCACAAATTGCTTCGCATTTTTTTCTTCTTAAATAAAACATTATAGATTTAGCTAAACCACCTATAATTCTGATCCTCAAGTAAATTCTATGATGTTTACTCTTTCATCCCTTAAAAACAACAAGCAAAACACATAGACACATATATACTTTATATTCTGCTTTATATATTTGTGTATGTGTTATGAATGGAAGGAGGAGCAAAAACCCCAGAATTTATTAATAAAAATTTGTGTATTTATTCTTACATGTTTAAACTTTAGTCACCTTCAAAGTACTGTCCACTTGGTGCAGTATACCTATTGAAACTTTTTCCACTGCCTAAAATAGTTTTTGTTTTTTTAATTTTTATTTTAAAGATGTGGGGTGCAATTCAGGGTTAGGTATAAAAATGGTCATTATCTAGGTAAATAGGTAAGATTGATGTTTGGTACATCAATTTTGATGTCATTTAGTGCTTCTGCTGGTTTTTCTTTCACTTCTACATCCTCAAAATGCTGCCTTTTAAGGATGTTTTCCTTCTTGGGAAACAACAAGTTGCTCAGGGTAAGATTGGGTGAGTAGGGAGTGAGGCATGGGGGTTATGGCATTTTTGGTCAAACACTGCTGGACACTCAACACGGTGTGGGCAGGTGCACTTGGAAATCACCCATCATAAAATGGGCAAACACATTGAAGGAATCTCCAAAAAAATATTCACTGAAGCCAAACCCAGTCTATCATAACAATGCTAGCTGGTACACTGATGCTGATGGGTTCCTAGAACACTTACCTACCTGGAAGAATCCTGTATTACAAGAGGCCTATCTTTCAAAACTACAGTTCTGTTTTTTTGTTTTTAGGTCCCACCTCATATGTCACATTATACATATTTTGTATTTGCTTTTTGTAATGTCATCATGTTAAATTCAATCTATGTTTATATATATAAATGTAGTTCATTCTTTTTTAATTCATAGGTAATATTTTACATAAAGAGATTGCAATTTGTTCATTTTTTGTGCTTATGGACAATTAGATTCTCTTTTCCCTTGTTTCGTTGTTTTTGTTTATTCTGCTATTAAAATATGCTGCAACACCATAAAGGACAAAACTATGAATTTCACAGCAACTTGGATGGACTTAGGGGCTATAATACCTAGTGGTCTATCACAGAGACAAAGAACCAAGTATCACACGTTCTCACTCGTAAGCAGACCTTTGAAAAACTAACAGTCTTACTACTCTAAGAAAGGGATTGACAGTAGTGGGAAACTGCCACAGGGAGAGCGGGGGCGGGATTGGCAATAGTGGAAAACTGCCAGGGGAAGAGGGGGCACACCTCATCAGCAAGGGTACCTGCATAATAAACATTTGTATGCCTAACCTTGAATTGTACCCTACATATTTAAAATAAAACATTAAAAAAATATGCTGCAACAAGCATCCTTGAATATGTTTCCTTGTGCACATGTTCAGGCTTTTGGGGCAGGGGGGGCAGGAAGAAGGCTGAGAAGAGGTTATATATCCGGAAATGAAATAGCAGAAGTTGCAAGTTATGAATCTTCTCAAAGTTATTAGATTTCACTTACCTTCTGAAGTGGCTGTACTTGTTTTTCTTCCCACATGCAGTGCATGGAAATTCTTTTTCCTCATATCATCACTAGCATTTTAGACTATCTTAATACATTACAGTTAAGTATTTGACTTGATGTGTGGAAAATATCTCATGTTTTCAACCAGCAATTCCTTGATTATCGTTGAGATTGAGCAACTTTTGTATATTTACTTTCTGTTAGTCTTTCCTCTTCTGCCAATGATCTTCACCTAATTTATCCTATTTTTGTCATTAAATTAATGTATTTTAATGACTAATTTCCAATAATTATTTATATATCTTGGATAATATATTTTTCTGTGTCTTTCTTTAATCTTTAATGTTATTTATAGTTTCTTTAGCCATATGGAAATTTTGAGTTTTGATATAGTCAAATTCATCTGTCTTTGCATTATGTCATTTGATTTTGGGGTCTTAACATCTTTTCTATTTTGAGGTATAAATACCACATCTTTTTTTTTTCTTGAGTTGGAGTCTCACTCTGTCGCCTAGGCTAGAGTGCAGTGGCATGCTCACAGCCACCCCAGTGTTGACCTGCTGGGCTCAGGTGATCCTTCTGCCTTAGCCTTCCAAGTAGCCGGAACTACAGGTGCGCGTTACTAAGCCCGGCTAATTTTTTTGATGTATTGTAGAGATGAGGCCCCGCCAATTTGCCCAGTCTGTTCTTGAACCTGTGGGCTGAGGCAATCCACTCATCTCGGCCTCCCAAAGTGCTGGGATTACCGGCTTGAGCCACTGAGCCTGCCCCACATCTTTGTCTTCATTTCAAAAAATCATCCTAACTTTTCATGCCCCTTTATTTTTCATGTGAATTTTAGGAAAGATGCTTGATTGGAGTTAAACTGAATTTATAGTTTAATTTGAAGAGAATAAATGTATTTAATGTTGTCTTCTCCTTCTCCATGTCTCCATGAAGACATGGTATATGTCTTCATGTGCTTTTAATTAATCAGTCAGTTTGGGCTATATAACAGAATACAACAGAGAGCAAGGTTTAAAAATAAATATTTATTTCCCACAGTTCTGGAGGCTGAGAAGTCCAAAATCGAGGTGCTGGAAGATTTGGTGTCTGGTGAGGGCCTGCTTCCATGTTGCTGACTGTGATCTTTTTGTTATCTTTACAAAGTGGAAAGAGAATGAGGAAGCTCTCTGGGGTCACATTCACTAAACCCACTCATGAAGGCCTTACCCTCATGACCTAATCACTTCCCAAAAGGCCCCACCTATTAATATTGTCACATTGAGGGTAAAATTTCAACATATGAGTTTTAGAAAATACAAACTTTGCATATTTTTTAGTAAATCAATATAACATTCTCTATAAAGGTCTTATTCACAGAATCTCTACTTAGTTCTGAGCCTTTCACTCATCTCCAGTAGTTGTTCACTACTAGGCTTCAGGGAGATTTGTCTTGTATATACGTGGCATAGGATTTGGGTAAGAATAAACTGGAATTCCTATACTGAAGTCTAGGGTTCCTCCTCTTCTTTTCCCTGTCTGCAAATTCCAGGTCACTCAGTGGCCCAACAACCAAACATTTTTCTTAACCAACAAAACCACTAACTACATCTTGTTTGATTTCCACTTCACTATGTGACAGTTTGGAAAGTAAAGCTCACTTTTTTTTTTTTCTCTTAAGGACCACACCCTGCACACCTGTTGTCCAGGTCTTGGAAACAGTTGCATTGTCCAATTATTGTTCAGTGTTATAATTGCTTACCACCCACAGGGTAAGACCAATACCACTTGATGGGCCCTTAGTATTCATATATCTCTTATTTCCTTTCTTCTTATCTTACTGTATTGACCAGTATTTCCTGAAGAATGCTAACCAAAAGTAATTTATGGCAGGTTTTCCTGTTTTGCTTTTAACATTAATAATTATGTTTTCTAAAGTTTCACCAATAAGTGTGAAGTTTGTTTCAGGTTTTTGCTGGATTTACTTTATCATGTAAAATAACTCATTTACAGTCTGGTAAGCATTTAAAAATCCTAATCCAGATGATTATATAATTTCTTTTAATGTGTTAGAAGACATTATAGTTTTTCTTTTCTTTTTTTTATTTGGAGTTGGAGTCTCTGTCACTCATGCTGTGTGCAGTGGCACAATCATGGCTCATAGTATCTTGGACCTCCTGGGTTCAGGTGATCCTTCTGCCTCAGCCTCCTGAGTAGCTGGGACTACAGATGCGTGTCACAACACCTGGCTTATTTTATTTATTTGTAGAGGTGAAGTCTTGCTATGTTCTGTAGGCTGGTCTCAAACTCCTGAGCTCAAGCCAACCTCTGGCCTCAGGCTCCTAAAGCGCTTTGATTATAGGTGTGAGCCATGGTTGCCGATATTTAATGTTGAATGTTCTTTACAATCCGGAGGTAAATTCTACTTCATCATGACATATTGTATTTTACATGAAGCTTTGGATTTAACTAAGTAATATTTTATCAGGAATTTTTTTCTCTAAAATTTGAAAAGTATAAAATTAGTTTATACTTTTCTTCTTTGGTAATGGTTTTGACATGTTAATAATAAATTTGATATTTTTCATTCTCCAATGAAGTCTGTAAATAATAGAAATTTGGTAAAAATTACTTTTGAAACCATATGAATTAAGTAGGAATACATTCAGTGTTTCTATGTAAGATTTTTACATCCTTGTGTTTCTGAAATGTCTTTTTATCCTTTCTTTAAGGTGGTAATTTGGTTGCTTAAAAATATCAGAATCAAAGTTATTTAACTTTAGTACTTTGAAAATATTTTTTACTGCCTTCTGGTATCTATGTTTACTGATGTGATATCTACTTCAGTCTGATTTTAGTTCTTGGGTAGAAAATTTCCCTTTTGTCTCTAGTGGCTTTCAATATTTTTTTGTTTCATCCTTGGTAATCTGTAATTTCATTATGCATGTCTAGGTGTAGATCTAAAAAATTACTTTATTTAGTTCTCTTTGGATCAAGGGCTTATTTCTTAACTAATTTCTAGAAAATTGCCAGCCATTTACATATTTTCTCTCTGTCATATTCTCCCCTCTCTTCTTCTGAAGAAGACAAACATTGGAGCTTATCTTTCTCGTCATAGTTTCTTTCTCTGTGCTATATTAAAGGAGATGTCCTTTTTCTTACCCTCGGTGCATTAATTCTTTTTACCTGTGTCTGTTAGACTCTTTAGTCTATTGAGTATTTTATTTCTATTTCAATGACTTTGTGTTTCATACCTGCAATTTCTTTCTTTCTTTTTTTTTTTTTTGAGTTGGAGTCTCATTCTGTCGCCCAGACTGGAGTGCAGTGGCCGCTCCCAGCCACTGCAGCCTCGACCTGCTGGGCTCCGGCGATCCTTCCGCCTCAGTCTTCCAAGTAGCTGGAACTACAGGCGCGCGCTACCACGCTCGGCTGATGTTTTTGATTTATTGTAGAGATGGGGTCTCGCCAAGTTGCCCAGGAGGTCCTCGAACCCTCGGGTTCAGGCAATCCACTCACCTCAGTCTCCCAAAGCGCGGGATTACAGGCTGAGTCACCGAGCCCGGCTCATGTTTATATTTAACAAGGGTCACATGAACCTGGATCTCAGCTTCTTGAGGTAGAACAGGCATAAAATTTGGGTTTGTACTGTGAGATTCCCTCAGGTTACACCAGCTGTTAGTTATCCCTACCTGCCCAGTGATTTGAATCTAATAGGTCTTCAAATGGTACTTGCCATTTTAAAACCATTTTGTTTTAAAGATTGTTTTATCATTTATTTTATCTAATGATAAAGTAATATGTATTCATTAAAAATTTAAGACATAGAAAAGAGAGAAAGAGAAAATAAAAGAAAGAAAGGAAAGGAATGAAGGAAAAAAGGAAGGAAAGAGGTAAGGAAGGAAGGAAATTAAAATAACTTCTAATCTTATTTTCCAGAGAAAACATATTTGGGTATGCATTTCAATTTAGGAATCTACTCAATAGCTATTATGTGCTTGTTATTTGTCAACATTATTCTAGACACTGGTGTCTCAAAGTACCCAAATACTTCAATTTTTAAATGCATATAAACCTTTTTATTTTTTAACATAATGAGGCTATTTATTTTTTCAAAGAGAGCAAGCTAAGTGGTATCCAGCTTAGTGTACAAGGTAATTTACAGATTGTGATGAGGCATACTTATTTTTTTCATTAGTGATATTCTCTTAAGCATAATGGTATTTTGACTTACAAATTTTGCCTATATTATATTTTAATAGCTAATCATAAGACTACATGTTTTTATTTTGTCATTTCTTTATAAAACTCTTGGGTATAATCAATATTTTGGGGGAACTAATTGTAATTTTAGTTTTCCATTTATACTCTTTTAAAAGCTGTTGTTTAATAATCCCACATGGAACATCACTCTGTTGTTGGGCTTATTATGCCATCTCTTTATTGCCAATAAGTCCAATCTCAGTTCAGTGTTTTGGTGTAATTTATAGATTCATTACACATAATTACTCTCCCTCCTGTAGTACATGTGGCACTTAAGCATGTAATTTTATTAGTTTGACTAAACATCATAGAATAAATCTTATTAATGTATTATATGTTATTTCTAGGGAGAACAAATTAGTGTGAGTTCATGGTATAACTAATCTTGCTTTGTTCCATTTAAATTATGGTTTTAAACATCCAAGAGTACAGAGGACAAAAATTCCTTAAGAAATTAATTATATTAAAATTACTTATACAGAGGCTGAGTGTTTAGCTATCCTGTAAGAAAGCATCTTTTCTATAGAGACAGAATTTTCCTGAAGAAGATGAGTAATAACTATAACATGAAGAACTTGGGTTTCAAAGGTTGTTTTGTCTATCTATATCTTCTTAAAAATAATATATTCAAGTTATACATGTATACATTCTTATTATATACTAACCAAAGTAAAGTAAATAGAGTTTATCTTTCTTCTCACAGTTTATGGCTGTCACCTTCTCACAGTTTATGGCTGTCATCTTCTAGGCATTGCATGTGTGTATATACAACATGTTTTAGAACTTTTTCATATTAGTACATATTTATTTACCAAGGAAATTTGTAAATGATTAGGAAGGTGTCATTGGGTCTTGTCAAAGAGAAACTCATGATCTTTTCCCAATTTATTTTTCTGTTTTGACTTTGAAAAAAGCAGGAGGAAGAAATCAAAAGAAAGCAACTTCTCTATGACCCAAGAATGCAGACTTCATTCCCCTGAGATTAACAAAAGCAGATATTTCTCCAGCTTGGATGACTAGCCTTTCTTACAGGTAAGAGTAACAATGTGGTCAAGGAGATGTTTGCAGGCACTACCTTTCCCTTATGAACCTTTGTCTTATCTCAAAAGAGTTGTGAGGACTACAGCAGCAACTGGAGTAGTGATCATATGGCCATGATGAAATGCCAGGAAAATCATGGACACAATTGCACCTGCTATCATACAGCCACTGAACCAAGAACACCAGTCTCTTAATATTTTATTTTCTTTCCTTTTTGTTTTTTTAAAATAGACCCCTGCAGCCCGAAACATTCCTGACTATTAGAGAGAGTTTCTAGTGATGGGTTTGTCAGTGAACAAGTCAATGAACTAAGAGGGTTAGTATGTCCTGGAGGAAATTTGGCCTAATTAATCTACCCAACCACGGTGTGGTGGACCCATACGTCTACCATGTAGGGCTTATCTTGTTCACAGACATCCTCTTAGGTATCAGTAAAAGGGAGAAGGGCAACAGAATAGGGAGGCTCCACAGTCATGGAAGTGGCTTCTGTCTTTCCAGAGAAAAGAGCCGAGGGAAGTGATTAGGCAATTGGTAACCTTTGCCTAAGGGTACTTGTTGGTATAGCATAGTGGGGAGTATGCTGGTCTATATGTAGAAAAAAATTGGGATCTTGTCCTAACTGTGGGGTGTAGATTTCTCTGAGACATCAGAACAAAACTGTATTTGAAATCAAGATACAGACTTATCTCTTTACTTTTTAAATTAAAAAAATAGTTTTTGAGAACTGACTATATATTAGTTTAACTCCTTATTCTGGTAAAATTCAAACTAACTTCCATCAAACTCAGTTTTCTCATCTTTATAGAATGAAGATAGTGATTATCCACTCTTCCCACTCCACAAAGCTGTGGTCACAGAATGGAGTAATGCATGTTGGAGTGCTTTAGAAATGTAAAGTGATACACAGTGGTTGGCAAGTGGTTGTAAACTGAGGATAATTCTACAGGCACTACCCACCTCACAGTATTGTAGCAATTGAGATAATATTGGAAATGCGGTTTAGAAATCAGAGAGGACTGTGTCATTGAATTGCTCAGATGCCTGGTCATTTAAGAGCTGTTTATGGTGAAGCATCTGAGCATCACAATGCAGTACCCGGGCACAGAATGGTGTTTTTATTTCACATTTGTGTGAGCAAGGGAGAGGAACATCTGAAGCAGTTACTATATGTATAGCTACATAATAAGCAAGTTTTACATTACATATATATTTAAAATACTATTTATTTATTTTTGAGTCAGAGTCTCACTCTGTTGTCCAGGCTGGAGTGCAGTGCCACAGTCACAGCTCTGTGTAGCCTTGACCTTCTGAGCTCAGGTGATCCTTCTGCTTCAGACTGGGACTACAGGTATGTGTACCTGGCCAATTTTATGAAGAAATGAGGTCTCAACATGTTGCCCAGGCTGGTCTCGAACTCTTGGGCTCAGGTAATCCTCTTGCCTCTGTCTCCCAAAGTGCTGGAATTACAAGCTTGAGCCATCGCACCTGGCTTTTGTTTGGTTTTTTTTTTAGAGTGGTTTTGATTCAGAGATACCCTACATATCCATACCCCCTCCCCACATGCATAGCCTACCCATTATCAACATCCACCACCAGAGCTGTACATTTGTTACAATTGACGAACTTACATCGATGCATCCTAATCATCCAAAAGCCCATAATCTATATTATATTTGACTCTTGGTGTTATGCAGTGTATGGATTTGAGCAAATGTATAAAGGTATTATTTATCATTGCAGTATTATATAGGGTATTTTTTTGCCCTAAAAATCCTCTGGGCACTGCCTATTCATTCCCTCCCCCATTATATTAATTTATATTACCCCATGAAATAAGAATTATCTGCATTTTTATAGCTAAGCAATGTATGCCACATGCTCAAGCGAGAAATCTGGAATTCAAACAAATGTCTGCTTGACTCTAAATAATCAATGATCTTTCCATGGCATTCTACTTAAGTAGTGGATGACTTGAGTTTGAAGTGATGTAATATGCATGTTGCTGAAAGAGTACTAGATTAAATCTCAAGTAGTTGCATTATACTGGACAAATCACTTAATCTCCATGAATTTCTCATCATCTGGAAATGTAAGGGAATTTTACTTTATTTTTTGGAGTTGGAGTCTCATGGTGGCACAGGCTGGAGAGCAGTGGCACATTCATGGCCACTGTAGCCTTGATCTTCAGGGCTCAGGCGATCCTTCCGCCTCAGTCTTTCAAGTCTCTGGAACCACAGGTGTGTATCACCATGCCTGGCTAATTTTTTGATTTATTGTAGAGACGAGGTCTCTCCAAGTACCCAGGGGTCTCAAACTCCTGGACTCAGGCGATCCTCTTGTCTCTGCCTCCCAAAGTACTGAGATTACCGGTGTGAGCCACCGTGCCTGGCTACTATGGGAATTTTTAATCTTTTTTTTTTTTGAGTTGGAGTCTCACTCTGTCGCCCAGACTGGAGTGCAGTGGCCGCTCCTGGCCACCGCAGCCTAGACCTGCTGGGCTCCGGCGATCCTTCCGCCTCAGCCTTCCAAGTAGCTGGAACTACAAGCGCGTGCTACCACACCTGGCTAATTTTTTGATTTACTGTAGAGATGAGGTCTCGCCAAGTTGCCTGGGCAGGTCTCGAACCTGCGGGCTCAGGCAATCCACTCACCTCAACCTCCAATGCGTGGGATTACAGGCTGAGCCACCGAGCCCGGCTTACTATGGGAATTTTTAACTTCTAAGTTATGATGGGGACAATCCCCTAGGGAAAATTTGGAATAACAGGAGGGAAAACTGTGCTAGAACAACTTCATAGAAAAAGCTGCTCCCCCATACCTGCTGGGTTTTTATATGAAAGAGAAATAAATGTTTTTCAGGTCTTTGCATTTTGGGGTTCTTCGCTATAGAAACGTAACCTTTTCCTTAATATTCCCTAATTTCCTTAAAATTATTAATATCCCTTAATCATTTAGGAAGAGGTAAGTTTATTCTTTTTTTTTTTTTGAGTTGGAGTCTCACTCTGTCGCCCAGACTAGAGTGCAGTGGCATGCTCCCGGCCACCGCAGCCTCGACCTACTGGGCTCCAGCGATCCTTCCGCCTCAGCCTTTCAAGTAGCTGAAACTACAGGCGCTCGCTACCACGCCCGGCTAATTTTTTGATTTACTGTAGAGGTGAGGTCTCGCCAAGTTGCCCAGGTGGGTCTTGAACCCGCGGGCTCAGGCAATCCACTCACCTCTGCCTCCCAAGGCGCAGATTACAGGCTGAGCCACCGAGCCCGGCTAGTTTATTCATTTTAATGTGGAAACATGAGTACCAAGCAGACCAAAGTTCCCATTTCAAAGAGCAGCACACGCTAAAGAGAAGCTCATTCACTTTTTACATCAAGGAAATGCGCTTTTGATCCTTTTGATCATAAACATGACAACACACATAATTGAAGAATATTGAAGTCTGCAAGGATTTTAGAGATGGCAGGGAGAAATGGAGGCCCAGATCGTTTATTTACATGATATCTCCAGAGTCTCATTATAGATTAGACAAAGACATGGGACAAGAATGTGATGATGCTGTTTTTAACTCCCTATCTTTTTCTTTTTTGGATTAAAGCAATTTCCATTGTAATAATTAGAGGATGTTAAATTTGCTATTATTTTAGTGTAGGACTTCTTTATCCTCCAAATGTGTTATATTTTGAAAAATTTGTTAAGACATGAAATAAGGATTTTTGCTGATTGATGGTGATATATTTAGTATGCACATTAATTCAAAGTATGCTGTAGAAAGCCGCCTAGAATCCCTGACCGGCAAATTTGAAAATTAGTTCACAGTGAAGAGTCACTGGTTTTGAAGAGATGAGATAGTATTACTTAGTACTGTGTTTCATTTTTCTAGATATTGATAGTGATATATTAAAGTTCAATATTTTGGGCAATGATAATTTCATTGGAAAAATGGTGTTGTCATTTTATCTTTCATAGCAGGAGTAGCTCATAATTAGTGAAATTATGTCCACATACAAAAATTATTATTAAAATAATATTGTAATTAATATGTTTTCAAAGCTGAAGTGGAAGTAGTCATGTGAAGTGTTAATATCTTTCTCTTTAATCAATTTAGTTATTTGGAATTTGATTTAAAAATTTTTTTTAAAAGAACAACAAATCCCCTACATTTGCATTTAGCAAACAGTCTTTATCAAACTGAAGAAAAAATTCTGAACTTTATACCAAGGAGAGAAAACTTTAAAGCTCCTCTTTTCTGTTTTAATTCATTTCCTGTTATCAGATCAGGTACAAGTGTACAAATGTGTATCATAAAATCATTCAAGATGGTTCCCTGATATTAATTTTGCTGTCATATATCACTTAGCCTGGTTTCTGTCTTTAGGTCTGAGTTAGATGATAACAGATTTCAAACTCTGAATTTAGACATTAATTGGGATATTTGAAATGAAAAGTATCTAGGAGTATCCAGAACACATAAGAATCCCAGGTTTGAGGGGGGAATCACTGCTTCCTGGAAAGGTTTTGTTGTATGAGATGTATCATGTGTTCACCTGTAAACTAGTTGAGGTCTATGCATTTCAAGTATTCAAGGGGAGAGGCAACCCAATTATACTTGATTCTCTAAAGTTTAAATTACATCTGGATCTTGAGAATCAGCTCAACACATTTTCTTATCTAGGCTAGTCAGGTATTCTTATTTATTAGATCTGGGTGGAACCTAGGAGTTGGTCGTTTTTAAAAACTCACAAATGATTCTGTTGCAGAATCACTATTGAGAACCACTTAATTTGATGAAGGTAAATCTCAGCAGTTACTTTTTTGAGTCATCCATTTTCTTACAGGAGATTTCCATATTAAAAGACAATCCTAAAGCCCAGACCAAAACTGTTTGTATCCCCCAAAGCTAATACAGGTCTGCCTGGAACCAACCGTTATATATCAATCACTGCTTTTAATTCTACTATGATCAGTTTTAAAAGTAGGTGGAAAAGGAGAGAATTAGGTGTCTCTTCCCCCCATCCCCTAATCTATGTAGAAGAATGATGTTAGATAAAAAAATAGGCTGTGGAAGGGGAAGAAAGGGGGGAGGCGTGGTCAGATAGCTCATCTGTGTATACTTAAAAGTATATGGAAACAAGGTATGTGAATAAAGTCCATATTTTAAGCTGAATGTGGGAAGAGCTACTTTTGCTTTGTGTACTTACGTTTTTACCTGCATATTGATCTCTCCTCACCTGCTGTCAAGTACTTTCTGTTTTGCATTGGAGATAGTAGTTCTGAAAATGTTGGGATAGCTTACTAATGGAATGTCTTAGAAACACAGAATTTCCAAAGCTTGAAGAAAACCTAGAGGTCATCTTAGGTCAAGTTCTTCACAATGCAGAGAAAGATAATGAAGTCCAGAGAGGTAAAGGGAGTTGCCCAGGTTACAAATGGAGTGCTGAGCTGAGACCTGAACTCTCTCCTCTGTCCAGCCTTCCTTCCACTACAGTCATAGTTGTCTTGGTTCAACAGAAGAGAAGAAGAGCCCTGGGACAGATACCATAGCCACACACAAAGTCCCAAGGCCTCAGATGATTGCACTGAAGGCAGAGGAGCTGCTGTGCTGGATCAGAGTTGGAAAGATGAGATGAATTGTAAGCACTAGAACGTGTTCTAATTATTAGGACAGGGTAACTATTACCGAGCAAGTGTCTTACAAGGACTTTTTTTCCTAGTGTGATATTTTAGAGACTTCGATTAAGTACAATTGTATATCATTGGTTCTATCTTTTAGTGCATCATTTTTAATATGTATCCCTAAGGCATCCTGGATTTTGGAGGCTTATTTTTTTTTAAATCAACTTTTTGATTAAGTAAACAAATTATTGGCTAGTTCCATTGTTTAATGAGTTCTTAACTACACAGTTTGCTTTTCAAGATCCCTCACAGTCTGGCTCAAACCTACCTT
Source organism: Tarsius wallacei (assembly GCA_963574415.1). Lineage (NCBI taxonomy): Eukaryota > Metazoa > Chordata > Mammalia > Primates > Tarsiidae > Tarsius > Tarsius wallacei. Next base: position 17,315 of record CAUYQG010193214.1, read on the forward strand.
TCCAGCTACATCTATTATTTCCCTAAATAAAACCTATGATCAGGTCAAAAAGTTCACATTCTGATGATTTCTTGATCATGTGTTATATTTCTCCTATTCCATTAATGTGCTCAGATTGTTCCCACTAGCTAGAATGTCCACTCTCTTGACCCGTGGTTCCAACCCATTAAAATCTTATCTATCCTTTAATGCCCAGATCAAAAATCTTTTCCTGTACAAAGTCTCTGCTCTCCCTAGCCAGTAGCAATTGCTCTGAAATATGAATTTTTAATAGAATTTCTAGTACCTTTACAAAGTAGTTTTGGATGGACATTTCTGCTCTGCCTCAACATCTGTGGTATCTGGTTCTGGGAGAAATGCTTGTGAATAGGACATGAGAAACTGATATTCTCTCTGGTTTTGACCCTAAAAAAGTTGACTTCCTGTTATTATAGATATGTTAAATCAGTTTTTTTACCATCATGGATGGATTTTCATTGAGAAAGAATTTCCTGGAGCTAACTATAATTAAGTTACTTAATCACTTTTCTATAGAGAAGGGTTAAGCCATTAAAAAAAATTTTTTCATTCTATTTTTATTTTAATGAAACCATTTAAATTGAAGTCAATTTTCTCCATAAATTTTACAACACAGATTAAATTCATCCATTAGTCCAATATTAGAGTTTAAAATTTCCACTACTGTCAGTTTTCTTTGGGGTTCATTTCCTGTGTACAATAAATATCCAATTTTCTTGAGTCAGATTTTGCAGATCTAACTTTCCAAGACATTTTTTTATCTTTCCAACAATGTTTAGCTATTAGAAAATATTAGACTCACCACACTAGTCATCATTTTATTTTGTAGTAATTTTACTACCAGAAAGATTCACTAAAAATTTGATACAAGATTAATAGCTATTTTTTATTTTTTGACACGAAGAACAAAGAGAGTTAGTAATTCAAGGTGTAGAATCTGGGACACTATGAGGAGTAAGTTTTAGGGTTAAAGTATCTTGCTTTGGTGAATAAATAGACAAGTAATTTAATGAATATTATACAGTAATTACCAACCCCTCTCCCCCCCCAAAACCAAAAGGACTATCTTGGAGTAATGCTGCCTACAGTTCCTGAACGCTTTTTGATTTATACATGGACCATTCCCCTCTCAAACTTCACTTTGTTTCTCTCAGCCTGGCTCCTGCTGAGTCCATACTGGTGGCATTGACCCCCTTGCTTTCTCTGAAAACTCTCCCTTGTCAGTTCTAAGCCTTACTCCTATTTATATTGTTTCATTATATTTTTTTTCCTCTTTCAATCCTATTCTTCACTCTCATTCTTGCCTGCACATAGGCATATTCATTCTACTATTCCTTTTTTTGTTACATATTATTGAATTATCTTTGTAACATTTGGTCATATGATTTAAAAATTGTGATAGTGCACTTAGCTCACAGTTGCTTCCTGTTTTTTATTGATAGTGGGTATTGATATCATTTAGTGGTTAGAGCTAGGTATCCTGGTTCTCAATATTTTCTTTACCATTTATTAGCTATATGACCTTGAACAAGTCACTTAAACTCTCTATGCTTAAATTTTCTCATAAATTACTTGGAAACAATGACATCAATCCCATAGGGTTTTTGCAAGGAGCAAATGAATTAATAAATATACAGTGCTGAGAACAATGTCTGGCACATAATAATTGCTATGTGTTAGCTATTACTTTGCTTTATTTGTATTTTCTCTCAATTCTCTGTTTTTAAGATCAAACTGTGTTGCTGTTATACACATGATATTCCTTGTTTTAAATGCTGCCCAGTACATCTATTATACACTATTTATTCAATAATCTAATAATGGATGCCTAGGTTCTTTCAAATTTGTGCTATTATAAACCAAGTTGTAACGAACATGTCCTCTCATAGGACTTTGTAGGATTTTTTCGTGCTTATAAAATGTATCCCCAGCCGGGCTCGGTGGCTCAGCCTGTAATCCCGCGCTTTGGGAAGCTGAGGTGAGTGGATTGCCTGAGCCCGCGGGTTCGAGACCCGCCTGGGCAACTTGGTGAGACCTCATCTCTACAATAAATCAAAAAATTAGCCGGGCGCCTGTAGTTCCAGCTACTCGGAAGGCTGAGGCGGAAGGATTGCCGGAGCCCAGCAGGTTGAGGCTGCAGTGGCCGGAAGTGGCCACTGCCCTCCAATCTGGGTGACAGAGTGAGACTCCAACTCAAAAAAAAAAAAAAAGTATCCCCAATTTACTTCTCTTATGTACTTCCAGATGTTTTTAGAATAACTTTACCAATGTATACGAACACAAGTGTATATGGTAGTTCCATGGATATGATTAATTTTCATTGCTTCTATCCCCAAGTACAAGATCTTACCTCACTTGGCCTCCAATTGTTTCTCAGAGTCCTCAAGGATATTGCACATATTCTCATGGGACAAGTTCATTCTGCTACTTTATAGTACCATGCTTTCTTCATCCCTCCTCCAGCCCCATTCAGTGAAGTTTCTAGTCTTCAGGGTGCATACAACTGCCCAAGGGATCTTACAGCTGCTGTGGCTCCGTTGCCAACTCCAGGAATCTTTTTGCCTATGCACTGGGCAATTCTTAGTGCTTCCAGAGAATGAAGGTATTGGCTCGCACCCTGGTTCTGCCTTTCTTTGTCACCTGGGCGCCATCATAGCTCCTGTATCCCACTCTACCTCTGCTACATCTGGGTTCCATCACCTCTACTCCTGATAGTCTACATCTTTGATGTTTCAGACCTACAATACACGCTTTGGATCTCTCAACGTCCCAAAGCCATGGAATTTGCCATGCCAAAGCAGTCAGAATGCCTGGCTCCCCTTCTATATTTCTCTCTGCTTGGTCTGAGACAGTGGTATGTGTATATGTGTGTGTGTGTGTGTGTGTGTGTGTGTGTGTTGGGGTGGTGTGGTGTGTTGTATGGAAAACTGTTCCCTTAGTTTCTTCTTGACTTGCAGCATCCCTTCGCAAGCTGTAGGACTCCGAGGCCCCTCTCTTGTATTTTGGCTGCTGGTGACATGTGAGAAGATTTCAAGTAGCGTAGAGATAAGAGCAAATTTAAGAAGTGAGACATTTCAGAGTCAATATAATGAGAAATATTCAGCAAACAATAATTTGGGTGATGTGAGAGCTAATAAAAATTATGAAAATGCTATGCAAAGTAACTCAAGTTTGAGAAACACAGCTTTTGGATACGCTATTTTCCAGAATTTTCTTAGACTCTAATGTTAATATTCTTGTGGAGAACACAGCTCTCCAGTCTCCCAAATATCCCAGAAAAGACTAAAGCCTTTGGCAGGATATAGTTTATACTGACACTAGTCTTCAACCTTGACACTGTCTGACACCACTCAGGGGAACCCTTTCCTATAGCTTTAGTTTTGTCCTTATTTCTACTTCACAGTGTTTCCTCATCTATCTTTGGTTTTTAGAGTTTGGTTAATTTGGATTCAATACAATTCAATATTTAGTGAGAAGACAACGGGCTCTTATTTAGGCAAATATGTATATACTTATTTTTCGTTTAGACTTGCAGAAAAGTTGCAAAATAGTACAGAGAGTTTCTTTCTACTTTTCACTCAGCTTCCTCTAATGTTAACAGACATGACCGTTATACAATTATCAATACCAAGAACCATGGGTAAAATTAACATTGATAAAATACTGTCAACTAAACTACAATTTTTTAGCTTTTACCTTTTTTCACTAATATCCTTTTTCTGTTCTAGGATCCAAACCAGAATTCTACATTGCATTCATCTGTCATGTCCTTGTAGTCTTCTCAAGTCTGTGACAGTTAGTCTTTCCTTGTCTTTCATGATGCATGCACTTTTGAAGATTATAGTTGTTTTAGAAAACATCCCTCAATTTGCATCTGTCTGATATTTCCTCACTAATGGATTGAGATAATGCATTTTGGCAAGAATGTCACAGAAGTGATGTGTCCTTCTCAGTGTATCTTACCAGGGAGTGCATGATGGTTATGTGTCTTATGTCAACGATGTTAACTTCAATCACTTGGCCAATTTAAGATGGTTTCTGCTTCGTTTCTTTATTGTGAACTTAATATTTTTCCTTTTTGTTAAAAAAATATCTTGGGGAAGATAGTTTGAAAAATTCTTGTTACTCAAAATTTCACCCGCTAGTTTTAATATCCACCAATGCGTCTTCTTTTCACAATTATTACTGTAGTGCTCTAATGGTCAGGGTCTATTTCCCTCATTCCTTTCACATTATTACTTGAAATTCAGTTGTAAAGAGGAGCTATTTCTTTTCTCACATTTACTGACAGTTATTTTATTCTATGGGTTATAATCCTCTTTATTTATTCACTCATATTTGCTCAAATTGGTCCAGTTTCGGCCATTGGAAACTCTTAAGTTGGTTCCTGTGCCCTTTTCATATTATCTTCCATTATTTTTGGAGCAATTCCTTACTTTATGGCTCCTCAGGATGCTTCGGGATCATCTTGTGTTTCCTTTGCCTGAGCTGTGAAAACAACCACTTCTCCAAATGTTTCCTTTTATTACAGAAAGTATTTAGAAACCAAGATGTGGATTCTAACGTGTTCATTTCTACTGGGCATCATTGCTTCTAGGCCCTCTCAGCAGACAGAATGAGGAAATATGTGTATGTGTAATTACCCGTGCATACACAAATATCTATCTATATCAATTAATATCTACCTATCATCATCACCATCATCTTCATCATCTATCAATCTGCCAATCTATCTTCTATTTATATCTATCTATCTATCTATCTATCTATCTATCTAATTGGTCAAAAGACACTGAGTTCATGCTAATACCTCTAATTCCAATCTAGCAGCACAGAATTTATTCTAGCCTTCCCTTTCCACTGTTTCTAACTTCTTTCTTCAACAATAAAAACTTGACTTTCATGATCTATAAACTACTTATGTGGTCAACACTAGAATACAATGAAAATGTATTTAAATTTGCTAGCCCATGCTCCTATAAGAAACAAGCTCATGTACAGTTCCCTTTGTCTTTAGCCTTTAAATGTCCAGTTAAAAACTTGTTTACAAATTTACTAAAGTTAGAATTTTTTCTTCCTTATTCCCTTCACTGTGGTTAAAAGGGATTCTGTATTTTGAAACAGAAACTGCACTACTACAGGCATGAAGATTTTTAAAAGTCTAAGTTCTTTTAGATGTGCAATTATTGAAATTTATAGCAAACTCCTCCAGTGTGCCTCCCAAATCTGGTCTGTACATGACCTCTACTTTTTTTTCCTAGGACATTTAAGAAAACTGTTCATTTTTTCTTATTTCACTAGAATTTGGTCCTTGATCCAGCTTCAATTTTCCCACTTAACACTCAAGGAAACTTTAGTCAACTGATTATTTTTGTTTTCCCTGGGGCTGCATAATTTGCTGTGCCTTGGCTCTTTGAATGTTTTTCTGGCTTATCCTCAGGTAAAAACTCAGCTATTAGAACTCTTATCTTGGGAAAGAAGCTAACAATGAAAGTTTTAGTAGGCTTCAAGTCTTCTTTCTCCACTGGCTTCTTGGGTCTATTTCTGGGTTGGCTAGAGATGACTGGTATTCATTATAAGCTAGAGAAAATTTGTCTAGATGAGAATAAAACTTCTCCTCTGGCCCAGGATTCTTCTAGTAGAAGATCAATCTGGGAGAAGGTTGCCAAGGGGATGTCTGTTATTTCCCCAGATAAACTACCATGCTGAATTGTGGGAAAAACAAGAATCTTTGGAAAAGACAGAATTCCCATGTCACCTCAGATTTGTTTTTCTCTTAGCTTTTAAAAATTCTCTTAACTTTCACTGTTCTTGCTTCTTTGACTGTGATCCCTCAGATCTCAGCTAAGAGTGTCTTGACCAACTCAGCCACCTTGACACCATCATGGCCACGCTCTATCCTGTTTGTTTGTCTCTGCTTACTTGCTTTGACACCCATTCATGACTGCAATTTGCTAAAGTTTCCTCTGCCCTGCTTTTGCCTCGTGAAGCAGCCCTAGCCTGAGCTCTGGTGGTGACTGATGTTGAGAGGACCCCTTACTTAGCCTGAGCAAAAATTTCTAGGCAGGGCATTCTCTATACTCTTGATTTAACTGTCCTCTGCTTACTTTACTCCTAGGTCATATTTTTCCATTTGATCAGTTTTGTTTTTCAATGGGATTTATTTCCCTGGAAAAGTATATTTTTAAATACTCTAAATAGTCAAGACCTCCTGCTTATCTATTACCAAGGTAATATATACCATATATATAGCTCCGTGTGTGTGTTGTATGTATGTATATATATGTCTTCATCAAAATGTAGACACAATAAATTCAGGGCCTGACCATAAGGAAGACGTGACACAGTGCAATCACTTATACTGTCATCTGTAGCTATTCAACTGTGAATTCTACGCAGCAACTTTTCCCCACCCCACCAATTTTCATACTGCTTTATTAACTCACACTATCTACATTTTTGGCTCTTTAAGCAGGTATTTGTCCCTAAAGGGAGGGTTGAGGAATTTGGTCTGAGTGAATTATGAACCACAGGTCCTGTTAGAATAAACTAAATTATTTCTATCCACTAAACCTAGGTTCTTCCACCGCTATCAATCTCTAGAAACTTCCCCGACTATATATTTAAATTTATTCATTTTGCCCTGTACAAAGATTATTTATACTTGTTCAGTTACTCTGACTTACTCATCAGAACTGCTACTGGCAATCAAAAATTTAGTGAGAAACCATATAAAGACAATTAATTTGGTTTTCCCTCCATCTTCTGTTCAGACATGGGTCGAGGGCATGGAGTGAGTCCAAGGGGATAAAATTTGCAAGAAGAGAGAATTCAGCTTTTGGGAAAGGGATTTTTAGTGCTATCACTCATCAAGCTTTATTAGGCTTTTGATCAATTTCTAATTAAAGAAAACATGAATCCTCATATGACAAGGGGAAAAGGTGATTCCTAACTAAGGCACTGAATGTCTTGTCTCTTTAATTTCCAATCTGTCAAAGTAAATCAAATCACTCACTATAATTTTAATATAACCCCCCCAGATTTTTGGTTTATTTATTTGTTTTTTAAATAAGATTTGTTTTCTTTTAGGTATGAGAGATCCCAAAAGTTCTTCTTGAGTTTTTAATTCTATCGCTTGAGATCATTTTGGGAAAAGAAATATGTTTCAGATCACTTGGTAAAAAGATGACTAATGTTAATTTCATTTCAGACGCCATAAATACAATTTTATATTATTCGAGATGGATTTATTGCATCCAGATTTCTGCTCTAGTATAGCATAATAATTGATCCCATATTTCTCAGATAAGCCAGTAAGGAATATATCACTTTGATACAGTGTAACTCTATAGAAAAAAAAAATAACCCTATTTCTTTGTGAAATGCTAAACATAAATTTGTTTAATCAAATACCTTTGGAAGGCAGGTGAGAAGGGAAAAGGAAGACAATTGAATATAAAATAATAATAAGACCAATTTCATGTCAATGACCAATTAGCATAAATGCCCGTTTATCAGATGACAAGTGTTTCTATTTTATATAATTTTGTTTCTCAAACCAGATATTCATAAATAAATTCTGAGTTTGTTTTATGTATCCTCTTTATTATATACATTATATTTATTATTAATCCATTCACAGAACTAGCAAGCTGGAGGGGATCTTAAAAATAACTTACTAACATCTCATTTCATATATGAAGAAATTGAGGCATCATCATAGTGTCCTTAGCTACTTTTATACTCTCATTAACAGCCTTTGCCTATTCAAATGATACCATATTTTCTTTATGCTCCTTCCTGCTTTTAAGTAGATGCTTATCTCATGTGAAGAAAATGGAGACAGGGGAGAAATACCTGCCAGATTATCCATACACTTTTCTATTTTATGAATCTGGTAACAATCCTTGAGGCGGGAAGAGAATCACCTCTTCCTAGGATTAGCTGGCTCCTGCCTCCTTGAAAAAGAGTGTGGACACTGGTGGGTGGTCAGCTGATTCCCATTCCAGTGGCTACATGCACCTCCTTTGCAAGGCATATTTGAACTTATTGTTTCCATTTATTGTTTTAAGGAAAGAAGTAGCAGAAAATATTTTTGTATAGGTCGAAACCGTGATGTCAAGTGAGGCATGTCACTGATGGGTGAATTTCCTTTCATAAAGTTATTTGAAGGGGAACTCAACACATAGAGATAAGAGCTGGGGTGGAGGTCGCATGTCAGTGCATAAAGTATCAGGCAGTGGAAGGAAGGCTGGTTTAGAAGCTCAGCCTGAGATCTGATTCTAAATTTGTCTCTAGTTAGGTGATGCTGGGCCTACCAGTTGAACTTCCAGGGACCAGTTCTCTGAATCTGATGAGAAATTGGTTAGGTTAGTAGCTGGTAAACTCCAAAAGCCTTCAAGGGCCATGGAATTAAAACAAGGATATAGGCCATTGCTTTACTCAACTCTGGTCTGGCCGTGTATTCTTTGAGCTATGGCCAGGCCATGTTTTCCTAAGCTTTGACCCTCTCTTCTACCTTGGAGAGGTGAATCTTCTCTTTCTCTTTCTCTGTTGTTTACTTTCTAAATAAACTATATGTTCTAACCTAAAAAAAAAAAAACTCAGAAAACCCCAAGGATATAAGGTCTGGCGCAGTGGCTCACGCCTATAATCCCAGCACTTTGGGAGGCTGAAACAGGAGAATTGCATGAGCCCAAGAGTTCCAGACCAGCCTAGGCAGCATAGTGAGACCTCGTCTCTACAGAAAAATTAAAAAAAAAAATTAGCCAGGTGAGGTGGTGCACACCTGTAGTCTCAGATATTCAGGAGGCTTAGGTAGGAGGATCGCTTGAGTCCAGAAGGTCGAGGCTGTGGTGAGTCATGGTTGTGGCACTGCACTCCAGCCTGGGGAACAGAGACCACCATCACCACCACCACTACCACCACCACCAACAAAACTCACAAGGATATACAATAGTGGGGTATAAAACAGTGAGGAATATTATGGATTGTGGAAGGTGCACAAATACCCTAGACACATTCAAATTAAAATTTATTGAAAACATCCAGAACTTATATATTGCTGGCAAGTATATAAACACAATTATTTTGGAAAACTGGCAGTTATAAGGCATATTTATAAACTAGTTATAATTTATGACCTGGCAATTTAATACCTGGTAGACACACATCGGGTATGAATGTTTATGTTCACCAGAAAACACGTAGAGGGCTATTCAGAATGGCTTGTTCAGACACAAAAGACTATATTCTACATGATTCCATCTATGCAAAATTTAAAAACAAGCAAAATCAATCTGTGGTGATGAACAGTGGCTATTTTGGGTTATTTTGGTTATTTAAGAAAAGTACAAGGGAACTTTGTAGAAATTTTCTGTATCTTGATTGGAATGTGGTTACATAGGTGCATACAGATGTAAAAGTTTACTTAAGATTGTGGGCACTAAGTCATATACTGGTTTAAGAAAAGAGAGAAATCAAAAAAATAAAAAAGAAAAGAAGGAAGAAAGAGAAAAAAGGAAGAAAAAAAAGAAAGAATAAAAAACCATTTTGTTAGGAGAGTAAAACTGTCTCTGTAGAGGAAATTCTGCCTAGAGATTGCTACTTTGCTGTTCCTGGATTCGGTGAGCTCTAAAATCCTCTTTAACTATAACAGTCAATGATTGTTTGAACAAGAAAAAAATATAAGGTGAAAATTTGGGAATGGAAAGTAAAGTTAACACCAACTTTTATGGCTCAATATTATGATTGTCAATGGGCCCATTAACAAGAAGATGATACTAACTATAAAAATTCTAAATTGCTGTGTCAAGTCCTCACTTTCCTTACCTGAAAGCTATGGTTACCCTGTGCATCATAACACTGACTGTAAATTAGAAAACTCATTTTACTTCCTCCATCTGCAGAGACCAGTGCTTAAAGAGGGCGTGTTTGAAATGGATTTCACAATTTAAATTCAGTTTGCACAAAATCTTACCACTCTGAGCAAAAATAAGAAGCTTCTCCCTGCTATTACAATCAGAACAATACCCTGAGTTTACAGATTAGCTCTTTGAAGCTATTGTAACCAGAGTGATTCAGGTTAAACTCTGATTCAAAACATCTATGAAATTCAGGAGCAGGGAAAATCAGCAGCTTCTTTGCTGGTATATTTGGTGGGAAGAAAGAAATTATCACCTACGCATTCAGCAGAATATCACCTTCTTCCTACAGATTTCAGTAGTGACAGAAATACACAAAGTCACACTTTACAATAAATTATAGAATTGAGTCATGATAACCTGGCATGATGATGATGATGATTTTTAAAAAAATAAATATGGCTTCTAAATTAAGATAAAAACACTTTTGAAGAAATAGAGGAACTAACATTTGTTAAGCTGGTAAAATGTGTCCAGATTTTAACTTCTATTCCTCATCTAATTCTAAATTTCATTCCTGTTTTATAGATGAAAAAAGTGAGTCTCTGTGAATATAAACATGTAGCCCATGGTGGGATACTCAGATCGCACCTTGGATGTGTCTGACTCTAAAACCTGTCCTCCTTCCACCGCATCCTTCCCCTGGCTCCTTTAGAGGAGAAGGAAATAAGGTACAGAGGCAGGGGTTATAAAAATAAATGGTGTTTAGAGAAAGTATAATTAACTTGGTATGGTTGGATCATGAGAAGAATGGTAGGATATAAGGTTAAAATTGTAGATTGTAGGATATAAGTTTAAAATTGTAGATTGGTACAAATTTAGGAAAGGCCTAATAGTCCACATAATAACGTTGAACTTTGCTCTGTGGGCAGTAAGGGGGACAACAAAGCTTTTTAATTAGGGGAGTGATATGACTAGGTCCATGGGGGGAAAAATACTACAAATATGTAGGAGATGGATTCGAGTGAGAAGGTGGTGGGGGCAGAAAGACGAGTTAATACAAGAGCCAGAATATGAGTGGTTAATATAAAACAATTGCAGAGGAAATGGAGAAAGTGAGATTGTTTGGAAAGATAGCAAAGAATGAGAATTGACAGAACTAGATATGAGAACATCCCTTTTCTGAGTCTGGCTTTTCTCAGAAGCAGACCCTGAGATGAGAGTTTGAGGCAAGCCCTGATAATGCTGGAGGGAAGCGGGAGCGTGGTAGAGTGAGGGGAACGCTGTCAGTGAGCGGTGACCTGCCATTCTGGTGACCACAGCTGAATTGTGAGGAGACAGGTTCCTCAGAATTCTTCCTCTTGGGGAGACAAAATGGAGAAGTAAAAATATTGAACTGGTTTGATGAATGAATGGGATGCTCGGGAATGATAAGAATGGATCTAAAATCTGTTTAATTTGTTGCTGAGGAAAAAGAGAAAAACGCAGTAGCTTGAGAAAGATACAAAATCGATTTTTTGTTTAACCTGGGGGAGATTGGAAGTTCCTTGTTGACTAAAGTAAACAAGTCAGTAAAAGAGACTGAGGATGAGAGCAAAAAGCTTGGGAAAATTAATTAAAATAATTTCCAGACATATTGGGAATACAGGGGGCCAAACCACAGTGTTGGCAGGTGGCTTCTTCTAGAAAAAAGGATAGACACTTCTTCCTCTCAGATGAAATGGAAGAAGGGAAGCTGGTGCCAGGAGTATAGATCCATTTTGAGGTGGCGGAAGCTCAGTTGAGGAAGTTTGCGTCTGAGGGCCTCATTTTCCTGTGCAGTAAAGAAACAGATGAGCCTAAGATAGCAACTTGTCTTCTTTGCAGATGGTAAGCTCTTTGAGCACAGGAAAACTGTCTGTCACTGTATCCCTAACATCTAGCAGTATAGCTGGAAAACGAGATTCCTTCCAAATAGTTATGAGTTGAATAAAAGAATTAAAAGTGGAACATTCTAAAACAGCAGGAAAAGAGTCTAAAATAACTGGGTTCAAATCACCTCACTATATCACATTGAATAAATTACTTAAGTGTTAATTCTTAGGCCTATAATGAGGTTATTTTATATTATTTTATTTTGTCTTTTGAGTCGGATTCTCACTGTTGTCCAGGCTGGAGTGCAGTGGCATACTCACAGCCACTGCAGCCTTGGACTTGCTGGGCTCAGGTGGTCTTTCTGCCTCAGCCTTCCAAGTAGCTAAAACCACAGGCATGTGCCAACATGCCTGTCTAGTTTTTTGATTTACTGTAGAGATGAGGTTTTGCCATATTGCCCAGGCTGGTCTTAAACCCCTGGGCTCAGGCAATCTTCTCATCTCTACCTCCAAAAGTGCTGGAATTACAGGTGTGAGCCACCGCACCCAGAGTTATGATGAAGTTTAAATTAATGGATGAATATGTAATATCTGTTACACAGAAAGATAAAATCAAAAGCAATTATACATAATTTTTATGCTGCTTATTATCATATCTCTCAATTAGTAAGTATACCTTGATTTTAAAATATGAACTTTTATTTTTATTTTGTCCCACTGCAAAGGAAAGCATATATTAAATATTGGCTTTTCAGTTGATGACTCCTAAATGTTATAATTTTCTCCAATAAAAAGAGCAAGTTATTGGAACATAAAAAATGTTTCATTCTAAGGTAAAATATACATGCACACATTTTCTCATCCTTTTCAAATTGAATACAGTATTCAAAGATTGAACAGGAGATTATTCAGTGAAGTAGGATTTTAAAACTTTCCTAAATATTATTCAGTGCCAGGAGGGATAGCTAATTTTACTGAAAACGGAATTAATATACAGCAGGTTTCTGGGAAGTTAGTGAAGGAACAGAAATCAATAGAGTGAGGTTTAATCAAGATAAATGGAAAGCAATTCACTAGAGAAAGACCAAATTGGGGGGGGGGGGTGCTGGCAGGGAGAAAGCAAGCAAGAAAATTGTAGGCTAGGAATCATTAATGTGGGAGCAAAAGGTGCTAAGGTGATAATCATCAGTAAGTTTGATCTGAGTTTTCAATGAGATGCTACTGCAAAAAATGAGTGAATATCATATGAGAAAGTATTAATGATGTGCCATATTATGACCTATGGAACAAATATCCTCTCTTCCTCCACCAGATTGCTGGGTCTACACATAAAACACAATATTCAGTTATTCTATGGGCCTCAATTTGTGCTTGTTGAAGTGGCTCCGAGATTTAAAACACAACACAAAACAACAACAAATATCACCCACTTACTGGAGAATTGTAAAGCCTGTTGTGTCACACTGACCACTTGCTCTTACTTGAACTTGTCATCCTTCAGTGTCTTTTCTGTTTTTCTTCCCTGTACCTGGACCTACAACTCTCCATAATCTGGGTACAGAAATTTAATTCATCCATTTAGAGAAATCTCAAATGTAATTCCATTGGTGAAGACTTCTTTTATTTCTGCTGCTGTCTTCAATGTGCCATGCTGCCTTCTGTCTGACTTCCTTCTCCTGGGAAGCAGGATGAGGTGGGAGTATGGTAGTGAGTGAAGGGGAAAGTGGGAAGGGGGTGGGCATGGGTTTGCTCTGGGCAAGGTTGGGTCTAGACATTTCAGAATTGCTTGCACTTAAGAAAGTCCTGATGTAGATTATAGGATTATGCAGCAGAAAGCACTCTGTGAGAGATACTTTAGAGGATATAGAGATTTTTGGGGGGATGATCTCAACAGAACTTGAAAGCATGTCACTAGATCCCTGCACCAGTTATCAATGTATTGTCTCAGCTACAGCGTTTGATCAAGGTCCTAGAACATAAGATCAGAGAAGTAAAATTCAACTGCTTGGTGGCTCTCTTTTGGGAGTATGGGTTTAATACCTCCTCAAGGACCCCAGGAGATGGGGTGTACCCTGGCCAAGGGACCCAGGAATACTAAGAATATGGCTCCTTCCCATATACAGAGTGGTATGGAAGGCTGTAAGCGTTGAGTGGCTCTGCGGAAGGTTCAGGCTGTCCTGGCACTTGGGTCATATGATCCAACTGATCCTAGACCTCTGTTGGTGTTAGCAGTGGAAAAATTTCAGTGTGGACTTCATGGCAAGGCACAGGCCTCTGGAATTTGAAGCTAGATCATGCTAATTGCAGCAGAGAATTACAAGTCATTTTTAGAAACAATTCCTAGTATGCTGCTAGACTCTGGCAGAGACTGATCACTTGATCATGAGACACCAAGTGACTACGCATCTGAATCATCATTTTGGGCTAGGTTAGGTTGGATTAGCAGAGTAAAAAGTCAGACAGGTCAGCAGCAGCTGATCATGAGATGCAAACAGTGCACCTGGAATCAAGTTCAGAGGACATGAGTGAGCTGTAGAGGCTGATATCTCAGACACAGTAACACCAGCAACCCTTTCCCACTCACCTTCATGGTCACATGGCAGATCTGGTATGGATGGTTGAAGGAAGAGGAAAAAGCCACATTTGGTTTATGAATGAGTCAGTATGGTATGTGTGTGGAAGCTGAAAATAGATGGCAGTTACATTATAGTCACATTTGAAGGTGGCTTTGAAAACAGCAGAGAGAAAAAGAATCTTCCCTATGGGCAGATCTGTGAGCCATGAATGTCACTTTGTACAGGATGAAAAGTAGACCAAGGGAAAAATATATGCAAGTTGGGCATGGTGGATCAAGCCTGTAATTCCAGTGCTTTGGGAGGCCAAGGCGAGAGAGGATTGCCTGAACCCAGGAGTTTGAGACCAGCCTGGGCAACAAGGTGAGAACTCATCTGTACAATAAAATTTTTTAAAAAGTAGCCGTGTTTGGTAGCGTATGTCTGTAGTCCCAGGTACTTGGAAGGTTGAAGTGGAAGGATAGCCTCAGCCCAGCAGGTCGAGGCTGCAGTTGTGATCATGCCACTGCATTCCAGCCTGGTCAACAAAGTGAGACTCTGACTCAAAAAAAAAATGTATATATTTTAAATTCTATGAAATATCTTTAGCAGAAAGTCATACAAACTAATAAAAAAAGGAAACAATAAGATGGAATTTAAAAACAGAGAGGTGAAGAAGATAAGAATTATAAGGCATTTAAAATCTAACAGCAAAATTAAATTAGCATTGCAATTAATAAAGAGAAAAAAATGAAACTGAGATTAGTGATATGGAAGACAAATATGAAATTTTCTACGTTCCGTATTCATATATATAAATTCCTGGGCAGAGCTTACTTAATTGCCTGGCCAGCTGGTCATGGCCCTGGACAGAGAAGAAATAGAAAGGACAAGGAATTCTGGTATAGGAGCATGTGATGGAGGCATGTACACAAGTGTAAGGATTTGTCTATCACACTGAGGCTCCCACAAGGCATTTACTGTGAAGGGGTCATAGAACACAAAGCAGACAAACTGGCCAGTCAATGTTGCCCATTCTTTGTCTCTAGTCATCCTGAATCTTGCCTAAAAAACATATTACTAGAGTGGCCTTAGTATCAGAGATGGACACTGTGAAAGCGGCCCAACAGAAGGGAATCCCATTTGTCAAGTTCTGTCTAGATACCAATGCCTCTGAAGGCCTAACCTACCACCACCAAAGGCCAAGTTTAAGCCCTCTAAATGATACTATTTTTTGAGGAGTCTGATTTGGTGGAAGGAGACTACATCCTGGAAGAGTCAGGGGTTTACCCACTGAGATGGATACCTATTGCTGGTATGGACTTGCTTTTGTGGCCCTTAGTGCGTCAGTTAGCACTGTCATTCTAGAGCTTGTAGAATGATCTACAAGTG
Source organism: Tarsius wallacei (assembly GCA_963574415.1). Lineage (NCBI taxonomy): Eukaryota > Metazoa > Chordata > Mammalia > Primates > Tarsiidae > Tarsius > Tarsius wallacei. The sequence continues at coordinate 32,993 of CAUYQG010193214.1, forward strand.
TGGAATCCGACTCAACAAATCATCTGACCAGATGATCCATTTACAGCAAAGGAGGTGTGAGGGTGGGCCCACAACCATTGCCTTTATTGATTGTATCACATACTACAGTATCAAAAAGTAACTGGCCTATTGCTCTAACAGGCCTTCTAGCAATGGCCTCCTAAAAACATAGCTGAATGCCCAGCTTGAAGGCAGTACTCTTAAAGGATGCAGTGCCATTCTCAGGATACATAATACATATTAAATCAGAGGCCTGTATGTGGCACTCTGTCAACAATAGGAAGAATATATGAGCCCAGGAACCAAAGTAGGTAACAGAAGTTTCCTTTTTTCGTTATTTCCAGTGACATACTAGGGGACATTGTGCTTCTTATCCCTGTAACTTTGGGTTCTGCCTTGTTAGAGTTTCTGGTCTAAAGTGAGAATACTCTTGCCAGGAGACACGGCACGAGTTTCATGTAACTGGAGCACTTTGGACATCATGTGTTCTGCGTCTCACACTCAAGAAGGGAGTCAGCATCTTGGCAAATTTATTCTGATCAGCAGAAGGAAGTAAGGAGGCTTTCAGACAATGTTGGCAGGAAGGAATATATGGAACCTAGATAATTTCTAGACATAACTTAGTACCCTCTTGTCTCTTACTGTCCCCTTTTTTAAAATTACAGTTTGTGGCTGGGCTCATTGGTTCAGGCCGAGGCAAGTGGATTGCCTGAGCCCATGGGTTTGAGACCAACCTGGGCAACTTGATGAGACCTCTTCTCTACAATAAATCAAAAAAATAAGTCGGGCATGGTAGCACGCACCTGTAGTTGTGGCTACTTGGAAGACTAAGGCAGAAGGATTGCCGGAGTCCAGCGGGTCGACGCTGGGGTGGTGGTGAGTGTGCCACTGCACTCCAGCCTGGGCAACAGAGTAAGACTCCAACTCAAAATAATAATAATAAAATAAAATAAAATAAAATTACAGTTTGTATGACTTTCTGCCAAAGACATTTCATAGAAATATATCTTTCTGAGGATGACAAACAACTTCCACTTTATGACTCAGAAGTCTTCTCCTTTGCTGAGCCTTCATCAGGATGTTTTCTTTTCTGTGTTTTGCAGTATTCTGATTCCAGTTTACATATATAAGATGATCTACTTACATCTGGCAGTTGTCAACCATCCAAGCATACATATTGTCCGTGGCACTAATCTCTGTCCATTTGGCAGTAGTTTAAATCCTTCGCAAATTTGTAGTAGCTTGGTAAGTTGATGCATTCAGCTGAGACTTAAATTCTGTCTGTATAACGAACTCCACATATTTCCTAGAACTATATTGGCTTTAGGTAGCAGAAAGTCTCATAGGAAGCTTAAGTTAAAGTAAAAATAAAATTTGATATGAAGATGCAGGCGTTTCTCTTGGAAACTGATGAGCAGCAGGAACAAGAGGGCTAGGGATAAAATGCCACTGGGACTTCCTGTCTCTGCTTTGCTTTGTGTTTGCTTTCCACTTCTCTCCCCCGCCCCCTTCCTCCTCTTTTTGTTTCTGAACAGTTTTTGCTAATTCTCTCAATCCTTCTGTCACTGCAGCGGGTATGGCCTAAATCACAGCTGTCATTAATTCTCAAATAACATGTTTTCTGTGGGGTAACTAACCAAGCTGATCAGAAATAGTCCCAAGTCTAAATTACCTAGGGAAAGGGTTTATTGGCCCAGTTGTTTTGTACTCATGGTCCAGTCAGTTGTTGTGCATGGAGTGTAGTCACAGTATATCAAAATCATCGTTACCATGTAGATTAGGAGAGAACAATGGTTCTGTGAGAAGTGTATGCTGTAAAGTGTTGAGGTGAGGCAGGAGGTAAAGTGTAGGGAAGAGATAGCTGGCCTGGTTGTCTATTTATTAGGTTTTTATTCACTGTCATCTAGTATAAACTCTTCTATCTTTAATATTAGCTCCTTAACAATATAAACAAAATGGACAATGGAAAGTTCAATTCTCAATAAACACTTCTGATTAAGCGCTTTTTGTTCCCATCATTGTCTATCCACTACTCACCTTGTAGAAATTATAGCTTCCAATTTTCAACCTGTTCTTGCCAGTTTCCTCGATGTTCTGCTTATAATTTATTGGAGCTTGGAGTTTCTAACTGGATAAAGAGAACAAATTGTTGGATGGATAATAGCATGTCCTCAGAAAGTATTTACTGTCTATGCAGGATTTGGAGCAATTTCCTGGTTTCTTTACTTTCCAAGGCAAAGCGAAAAGGGCAGGATGAGGAGAAATATTTCTACTTCTTTCCAGGTAGGTGGTGGCATTGCACAGGTGGTTCACAGGTGTTCTTCTATACAGGTCTGCTGTCCTTGTCATTGATGGAGATTTATAAGATTTAGTTAGCTTTTCACAGTATTGTGAGTTTTCATCTTTGCATTTTCTTAATTTGTTATATTTTGAAAGTGAAAATGAGGCCAGTGTTGGGGTTTCTAACCCTAATCTGTTTAAAACTAAATATTGATTATACTATAATTTATTGACCAACTGTTTCATTCTATTTTTAAATAGCTGTTTACGATTTTACCAAGGAATCAAGACATATTTCGGTGTATACATACAAAGGCAATGAAACAATAATCACAGTTGAAAACTATGGTATAGCTTTGGACTATGTTGTTTCTTTTCTTTCCTTTATTTATTTATTTATTTTGAGTTGGAGTCGCAGTCTGTTGCCCAGGCTGGAATGAACTGACTTGATAACAGCTCACTGCAGCCTTGATCTTCTGGGCTCAGGCGATCCTTCCACCTCAACCTTCTGAGTAGCTGGAACTACACTCGTGTGCCACCATACCTGGCTAATTTTTCTTTTGCTTTTTTGTAGAGATGAGGTCTTGTTATGTTGCCCAGACGACTGGTCTTGAACTCTTGGCCCCAGGTGATCTTCCTGCCTCAGTCTCTGCAGGTGTTGGGATTACAGTGTGAACCATTGATCTTAATTTATATGTGTTAGAAATGCTTAGCTACCTGAGAAAGACTACTTATTTTTCTATTATCTTGATTTTATTTTGCTGTATATTTAATTTCCACCTAGTAGAACACTTTTAAACATTATAATTAAACATAAAATAGGTTAAATAATTTAAAAAGTTATGCATTAAAAATAACCAGAATATCCATCTGTTGTGGTTAAGTACATAATTTGTTTTAAAATACGAATATGAAAAATATAGCAATTCAGGAAATCAGCATGGGAAATAACTAGAAAAAAAATTCAAATCGACTTTCCCACCTGACTGCTATTTTTGAAACCCTTGCAGAATATAAAAGAAAATTAGTATTAATAAAAAATTAGAGTGAATAGAGATTTAGTTAAGTAAATCAAGGAAAGAAAGGATTTTTAAAATATGAATGCAACAACATCAACAGTATTTTGTAGAATATTAATAAAGTCTACTAAGAGAGTTCTGAAACATTTTGTGCATTTTAAGTGCTGTTGATTCTTCTAGATAATGATGGTCGATTATAAGAAAAGTCAATATTTGTATGACTCAGGATCAAACAGTAGATTGTCTGAATTGGCCTTGCTCATTTGACTTGCAAGATACTGTCCTGTGAATTGAAAAGTATATATTAATATTCATTTTGAGTTTTGAAGTACCAAATTAGGCTATGAATTCAGACTGAAATATAGTAGTGCAAATTTGTAAGCACAACAATCAATGTTTAAGGGGTACTGTGGTTTGGATATGGTTTGTTTGGCCTAGAGAGTTTCATGTTGAAATTTGATCTCATTTCAGGTGGGGCCTGGTGGGAGGTGTTTGGGTCATAGGGTGGGAAGATCACAAGTGAACCACTTGTTGCCATTTTCCCAGTAGTGAGTGAGTTTTCTGTCTTAGTTTCTGAGAGCTGCATTTTATAAAGAGCCTGGTATCTCTCCCCTGTCTCTGGCCTCCTTTCTCTCCACGTGATTTCTGTACAAGCAGTTCCTTTCACCTTTCACCGTGAGAGGGAGCAGCATGAGGTCCTTACTAGAAGCTAAGCATTATGCTGACACCACACTTCTTGTATAGCCTGCAGAACCGTGGGCCAAATGAACCCTTTCTCTTTTCTATACAAATTAGCCAGCCACAGGTATTCCTTTATAGCAACAAAAGCAAACTAGGACAAAGGATGAGAAAACAAATAGCAAATTAATGGTAGCCAGCAAGTCTCAGCTTCATTTGCTGTAGTGGAGAAACATTTGATAATGGGAATGAGCAATCCCTACTAGAGAAAAGTGATGAGCAATGTCCTATGACCAAGAAGATTAAGGAACGCAGACACCAAAAGGATGAATGAAAGAAGCAGTTTATTAAGCAACAAAGCCCTCCAGAAAAAGAGAGGGGGCCCAAAATGAGTTATCGTGCTATGAGTTTGTTTGTGGTTTTATTGTATCTTTTCTGGGGGCGTTTCTTTCATTTACATCTCATCTGCCCCTTACTTCCTGAAACCCTGTTCTTATTGTGCACGTGGGTCCTTGACCAAAGTTACTCCATCTTGAATATTACCCCTAAGTACCACAGAAAAACCCACTGCGGGGGAGGGGAGGAGGAAATGCAATGCAAATACTATGTTAATGATATTATAATAAGACAAGGTCACGTTAGGACATTTAGTTTAGCTACTGCGCTTGTGTTTAAGCAGCAAAAAGTCCCTTTTAGCAGTACATCCCAGGTTGAAAGGATGCTCTTAACCACATTAACCACATTTTCAACCAACAAATATATAATGGGAGTGGTGCAGGGGACATTCCCGCAGGTGTTAAGTCTCCTTGAGACCCTCCCTGTCTATCTGCCTAACCAGTTTCTATCTCCTCTCTCAGTAATGGAAGGAGAAATCAGATTAAGCTTGGACAGAGAGAGATGTATTCAAAATATATTATATAATGAAAATATAAATTGTGAAGCACAATAATAAAAGAAATCTATCTGGAACAAACCATCCAGTCTTAGCAAGAGACTCTTACCAATGTCATTGACACTCAAGTGTTTCTTCCAAAAAATATCTTCTATGTCCTCTTTCCAAGAGGACTGGGATGAATTTTGTGGTTACCATTCTTTTCCTTCTCATTATAATTTTACACATAAATGCATCCATGAGCAATGTGTTATTAAGTTTTGTAGTTTCTGAATTTTTAAAACTGATTTCATAATATATATGAATTTTAAAATTTGCTTCTGTCACTCAATATTTTAAAGATTTGTTCATGTTGATGTATGAATTTATAATCCATTCATTTTTACTGTCATAGGATTCTGCTTTATGAATATGTCATAATTTATCCATACTCCTGTAAATGGCCATTTTTTTACAATTAAAAAAATCATGAACAATGTTCCTACAAACGTTCTTGTATGTGTCCACTAATGCACATATGTAAGCATTCTCCAGAGCAGCACTGTCTAACCATAGTTTTTATAACGATGGAAATGTTTTATGTCTATGTTGTCCAGTATTGTAGCCGATACTCACATGGGGATTTTGAGTACTTGCAGTGTGGCTAGCTAGTATGACTGAGAAAAGGTATTTCTATTTAACTTTTTTTTAAGCATCAGTTTTATGCACTTAGTTATCCTAAAAATATCAGTTCATGGAGTGTTGAAATAAATCTGCTATCTTAATGTAAAGATTAAGGGAAAAAAAGAGATAGTATATGGCATTTAGAGAATTCTTATATATTTTTTACTGATATTTTGTTTCTCTAATTATTTTCCTTCTTTACACGCCAAAAAAAGGAACAAAATCATGAATTTCGCAGCAACCTGGATGGAAATAGAGTTTATAATACTGAGTGATTTCTCACAGAAACAAAGATCTGAGCATCATATGTTCTCATTCATAAGTGGACCTTGAACAACTACCGTAATACTATAAGAAAAGGATTGACAGTGGCGGGAAACTATGGGGATGGACAGGGAGGGGAAGGGAGGTGGGGTTAACGGTAGTCAATATCTGTCTGGGGAAAGGGGGGCACATCTCATCAACAAGAGTACCTGCACAATGAATATTTGTATACCTAACCCTTAACTGTACCCCACAACTTTAAAATAAAAAATATATATTAAAAAATTAATTTTTAGAACAGTTTTAGATTTACAGAAAAATTGTAATGGTGGCACAAAGAGTTTCCAAAAATCCCATACTCTGTTCTCCTGTTATTAACATCTTACCTTATTATTGTACATTTGTTACAATTAATGAACTGATGTTGATACATTATCCTTACCTGAAGCCCTTACCTTATTAATAGTTGCTTGTTTTTTCCCCTAATGTCTTGAATGTTCCAGGATCCCATTTAGGATACCCCATTACATTCAGTCATCATGTTTCCTTAGGCATTTCTTGGCTGTGACCATTTCTCAGACTTTTATTTTTGATGACTTTGACAATTTTGAGGAGTACTGGTCAGGCATCTTGCGTAATGCCTCTTTTTTGGGATTTGTCTGATGTTTTTCTCATGATTAGACTGAAGTTATAAATTTTGGGGAGGAAGACAACAGATCACATCTATAGTACCAATACTGTCAATGTGGCTTATTGCTGTTGAGGCTGACCCAGCTGAGATAGGTTTGCCTTTGTCAGATTTTTCCATTGTAAAATTACTCTTTACCCTGTCTCCCTGTCCCATTGTTCCATACTGTACTTTTTGGAAAAAAGTCACTATGTGGAGCTTACATGTAAGGAGTGGGAATTCTGCAAAGGATATTTCTCTTTTCTTCCTCATTTACTTTTTAAAATTGAATATTAACTTATACTGTATGAACTCATGGGCATTTTTATTTTATTATTTTATTTTATTTTGAGTCAGAGTCTCACTCTGTCAATCAGGCTGGAGTACAGTGGCATAATCATGGCTCACCACAGCTGCAACCTCCTGGGCTCAGGTAATACTTCTGCCTTATCTTCCTGAGTAGTCGGGACTACAGGCTAGCACCACCACACCCACCTAATTTTTTTATTTTTTGTAGAGTCAAGGTCTCACTATGTTTCCCAGGTGGTCTCGAGCTCCTGAGCTCAAGCAATTGTTCTGCGTCAGCCTCCCAAAGTGATGAGATTACAGGCATGAGCCACCCCATCCAGCCTACATTTTAGATGTGTGTGTGTATGTGTGCGTGTGTGTGTGTGTGTGTGTGTGTGTGTGTGTGTGTGTGTGTGTGTTTTGAGCACTTCCTTTCTGGCACTACAAGATGTTCCATGCTCATCTTGTATTTTTCCTGTCCCAGTCCTAGAATCAACCGTTTTTCTAAAGAACTTGATTTATTCTATTTGAAAATGTATCAGAGACCAAGATCTGGGCACTAAATCTGCTCATTACTACTGTGTATATTTTGTTTAATTTTTTTTTTTTTGAGTTGGAGTCTCACTGTCACCCAGACTGGAGTGCAGTGACCGCTCCCGGTCACCTCAGCCTCGACCTGCTGGGCTCCGGCGATCCTTCCGCCTCAGCCTTCCAAGTAACTGGAACTACAGGCATGTGCTACCAAACCCAGCTAATTTTTGATTTATTGTAGAGATGAGTTCTCGCCAAGTTGCCCAGGCGGGTCTCGAACCCGCGGGCTCAGGCAATCCACTCACCTCAGCCTCCCAAAGACGCAGGATTACAGGCTGAGCCACCGAGTCCGACTTGTTTAATTTTAATTAATTAAATTTAAAATTTACATAGGCATACGTGGCCAGTGTCTGTATTGGACAGTGCAGCTCTAGGCTACATTCTTAGGAATGGACTTGCTGATTCACAGGATATGTGAATGGTCCACTATACAAGATCATTCTTAATTATTTTCTAAAGTTTGCATACCCATTTTCACTCCTACCAACGACCTTTGAGTTCCTGTGGTTCCATTTTCGCATCCATACTTTATATTCCCAGATTATCACATTTTTGTCTGTATGGAGACACGTTTATTTTTGGGCCTACATTGTTTTTCCCAGAAAACAATTGAGGAGGGGATTCTTTCAGATTTTTTTTTTTTTGCCCTTGTACAGATTTGTCTATAAGCAAAAGAAACACAAAGAGATTTCTTAAGTGCATGTTCACATACTTATTTTCAAAAATGAATTAAAATGATGTACAAAGTGGCATGGGACAAAAAAGTATTTTGTACTTTGGCCTGATTTACCTCCACAGGGAGTGCCCTTTTCTGTAGAGAAGTAATTGTCTACTACAATAATAGCCTGATGTCAGTGGTATTTTGAAGGAATAAAAGAATCAGAATGTAGTCCTACCTTCACCATTGCTTTACAGAAAGTATCAGCCCTACAAGAAAGCAAGGTGATTTGTAAACTGAATTGATGGGCTGAAGACAGAAATCGAGAAGCATTCTTGCCTTTAAAAAAATTTAAGTTCTTGTCTGTATCACCATTTCTTTCCCCCATACTCCAGTATTGGAAAAGAGGAGAAGGGATTGTTCTCACAGTAGGTGGAGTTTGTTTCTGAGCCAATACCATTTGAAATTCCAATGATAGTGTGATATCAGTTAACACTGGTTTAAAAGCATGCACTATAATAAGATAAAATAGCATTAAAATTAATTGTTTGGCAGCCAGGAATAGAGAAAAATTGGAGTGGAAAGCGTAAAATGAAATGAGGTAGAATATAGCTACTACACAAATTTAAGAAGCAAAACTTATACATCTATACAGAAAGCAACTATATGGGAATATAATGGATTACATAATTCACAGTGTTTGTGAGATCAAAGAGAAAATATGACTGCTCAGGAGGATCACTAATTTTTTTGGTACACAAACAAATATTATAAAGCAAAAATAATTTTTAAAAAGTTTTTTAAAAGGTATTTACTAATAACTTTTATTCTGCTCTAGTGCAAAGCATTTATTTCCAAATCACACGTCAAATTTTATCCTTCAGGTGTTTCTATCAATAAACTGGGTGCAAAATATGCACCTTAGTAACTGATACATTGATATAGCAGTTATGATAATCTCCTCTCCTTCCTATTTCCAACAAAATCTTTTCCCAAAAGTATACACTTATAAAACATTTTTAAAAATTCATATTGAAAATAGTTTCCTTAAATGTAATAGAAAAAATGTATACTTTTTGGGTAACTTAGATAATTTATTGAACATAGAAATGCCAATTAACAGTTTATAAATATTTAATACTAAGATGTTAATATTAGAGTATATTTTTGAAGTAGAAATTCAATGCCATCTTTCTAAAATTCATTATGAGTTTTCATCCAATTGGGTCAAGATCTTAAGCAGACAACTCATAGTCTTGAATCATAATTTTCTTATCACTGATGTGTGTGAGATTGATACAGATATGATCTTGAGAGGAAAACATCACATATGATGCTAACCCGTAGGTTTTATCTTGATTCACTTTATCAAGCAAGAAAGTTCCTTTCTATTCCTAGTTTGCTGAAATTTTTCTCAGGAATAGATTTTGACAAATGCCTTTTATGCATTGATTGAAATGATCATGCACTTTTTATTTTAATTTCTTAATATGGTTAATTACATAGATTAATTTGACAGGCTAACTGAGAATTTTTATATCCTACAGTTCATCGATTTAAAATGTACAATTTAAATGTTTAAAGCGCACAATTCAATAGTTTTTATTACACTTCCAGAGTTGTGCGACCATTACCTTAATCAATTTTAGATCATTACCTTAATCAATTTTAGATCAGTTTCATCATTCCAAAAAGAAACTCTGTACCCATTAACAGTCACTCCCCATTTCTCCCTGGTTCCACTTTTCTGAGTTCCCAGCCCTCTGCAACTGCTAATCTCCTTTCTGCTGCTATTACTTTGCCTATTCTGGACATTTCATACAAAGGGAATCTTATAATATGTGATCTTTTGTGATTGAATTCTATAATATAGAATTCAATAGTTATTATACTATAAATAGTATAATATTTTCAAGTTTCATTCATGTTGTAGCATGTATCGTTGCTTCATTTCTTATTATTGCTAAATAGTATCCCATTGTATAGGCTTATCACATTTTATTTAACACTCATTACTTGATACATTGATTAACTTTTAAATATAGACCAGCCTTGCATTTCTGGGATAAATTCCACTTGGTAAGGAAATATTATCTTTCTTATATATTGTTGAATTCAGTTTGCTAAAATTTGTTTAGAACTTTTGCACCTATGTCATGAGAGGTATTAGTCATGTGGGATAAAAATTTTGTTTTCTTGTAATGTTTTTGTATGGTTTTGGTGTCATGATACTTCTGGCTTCATATAATGAGTTGGGAAATGTACCCTTCTCTTTGATTTTCTGAAAATTGAAGTGTGTGTGTAGAATTAATATTATTTATTTCTTAAATGTTTGTTATAAATTATTAGTGAAACTGAGCCTGGGATTTTATTTATGGAAAAGACTGAATACAAATTTAAATTCTTCATTAGATAGACCATCTAGCAAGGCTGACTGGAAGAAAATTAGAGAATCTTTCATAATCTCTTCTCAACCCTGACATTTTTATGATGGCCTAGCATGAGCCTTTATTTTTTTTAATTTCTACATTTGTTATTTTTATTATTTTTATTTTTTGAGTTAGAGTCTTACTCTGTCACCCAGACTGGAGTGCAGTGGCCGCTCCTGGCCACCGCAGCCTCGACCTGCTGGGCTCCAGCGATCCTTCCCCCTCAGCCTTCCAAGTAGCTGGAATTACAGGCGCGCGCTACCATGCCCGGCTAATTTTTGA
>CAUYQG010193224.1:0-14455 GCA_963574415.1 Tarsius wallacei
GGGTATGTCCTTCATTTTCTAAGGTTCATAAGGTTTGAGGTTTTAGATTTAGGTCTCTGATCAATTTGGAGTTAATTTTTGTGTATGGAGATAGATGGGGTCCTATTACAATCTTCTGCATGTGGTCAGACAGTTTTCCCAGCACCATTTACTGAATAGGTTCTCCTCTCCCCATTGGTAGGTGGTGGAGACTTTGTCGAAGATGAGTTGGTTGAAAAATTGAGGTTTTGCTTCTGGAATCTCAGTTCTATTCCATTGGTCTATATGCCTGTTCCTGTACCAAAACCAAGCTGTTTTGATTATTGTAGCTTTATAGTAAAGTTTGAAGTCTGGTAATGTAATACCACCTGCTTTGTTTTTTTTTTGCTGAGGATTGTTCTGGCTATTCTTGGTCGTTTGTGTTTCCATATGAATTCCTGTGTTGTTTTTTCTAGTTCTGAGAAGAATGTTGCTGGTAATTTGATGGGTATTGCATTAAATCTGTAGATTGCCTGAGGTAGGATGGGCATCTTCACAATGTTGATTCTTCCAATCCATGAGCATGGGATGTTTTTCCACTTGTTTGTGTCATCTTTGATTTCTTTGAGCAGTATTTTGTAGTTTTCATTGTAAACATCTTTCACATTTCTGGTTAGGAAGATGCCAAGGTATTTCATTTTTTTGTGGCTATTGTGAATGGAATTGTACTTTTTATTTGGGCTTCTGTCTGTTTATTATTGGTGTAAAGAAATGCGATTGTCTTTTGCACATTTATTTTATATCCTGAGACTTTGCCAAAGTCCTTTATCAGTGTGAGGAGGTTTTTGAGAGATTCTCTTGGGTTTTCAAGGTACACAATCATGTCATCTGCAAAGAGAGATAACTTGACTTCCTCTTTTCCTATTTGGATACCCGAGCATTCCTTTTTCTCTGCAATCTTGCCAACATCTGTTGTTTTGTGACTTCTTAATAAATAATAGCCATTCTGGTGTGAGAAGGTATCTCATTATGGTTTCAAGTTGCGTTTATCTGATGATTAGTGATTCTGGGCATTTTTTCATGTTTGTTGGCTGTTTTTATGTCTTCTTATAAGTGTCTGTTCATGATCTTTGCCCACTTTTTAATAGGATATTTGACAAACACTTTTGTATTTAAATATTAAATTGAAATATTTTAAAATGAAAAACAAAAGGTACTTTAATATGTACCAAAGTGTTTATCATTTCCAGAATTCTTTTTTGTTGTTGTTTGTTTTGGTAGGTTCAAATTTCCATCTGGTTTCATTTTTTTTTCAGCCTGAAGAACTTCCTTTTTGTATTTTTTTGTGTGCAGATCTACTGACAAAAAAATTCTCTCAGTTACTGTATTTATTTAAAATACGTTGCTGTTATTTTAAAGATATTTTCACTTTGTACTCCTTAGTTATTTTCACTGGAAATTACTGGTTGACAATTTGTTTTTGTCAGCTGTCTAAAGATGTAATTTCAATGTCTTCAAATCTTTATGGTTGCTAATGAGAACCGTAGAGTTATCTCTACCTGTTTTTCTTGGTGTATCATAAGCTGTTATTCTCCTACCATTTTTTAAGACTTTCTCTTCAACATTTATTTTCAAAAATTTCATTATAATTTGCCTTGGTATAATTTCTATAAACTAAGCCTGCTTTATGTTTGTTAAAATCCTTGGATCTGTGGGCTTACAATTTTCATCAAATTTTCCTTCCATCTCTCCTCTCTTCTGGGACTCTAACTACATACTCATTAAATCACTTGATATGACTTTACTGGTCTTTAGGGATCTACTGATTTATTTGCCAGTCTTTTTTCTCTCCTCTTCATTTTGGATATTTTCTATTCATATTTCTTCAGATGGATTTGCCTTTTTTTATAGTGCCTAATCTGTTATTAATCTAATTTGGTAAAATTTTGCTTCAGATATTACAGTTTTAAACTCTAGAAATGATTCATCTTGTATAGTCTATCTTCTCATTTTGTTCACAATCTATTTGAAATCCTTGAGCTATATTCATCTTCTGTCATTTGTAGTTCTGTTTGTATTTATTACTTTTCTCTCTTATGGGTTCCATTTTCATGCTTTTGTGCATATTTAGTAATATTTTTCAAACCCTGTATATTACTGTCTGTCATTTGCTTGATATTTCTGAGGCTTGCTTTGAGGCTCTTTTTGTTCAGTCTTGGAGTGAACTTTATTCTTGGTTATTTCATCTGTACTATTGAATGATGCTCATCTAAAGTGTTGTTCAGTGGCATGGATAGCCATCAGTGCTCTCTTTGCCACTCATTCGAGCTTGCACATCCCCTACCCTGTATGATTTCTGTATAATTTTCAGCTTATAGCTCCCCAGTACTACTTTATTCAGTCTCAAGGAGTTTTATCCAAAGCTTAGTAGTCAGCAATAGTCAAGAATGTGGTAGGTAACCAAGGGAAAAACACACAGTTTCAGTGTTACTGGCATATATTCAAATTTAAAATTTAAGAATGTCAAGAATGTGGTAGGTAACCAAGGAAAAAACACAAAGTTTCAGTGTTACTGGCATATATTCAAATTTAAAATTTAAGAATGTTGGCACGCACATAGTTCTTTATTTTAGTGCTAATCACTATATTGTCTAAGCATGTAATAATGACTCTTGTATTCAATTAAATTTCATGAAAACAATAAGCCATAAAGACATCTTACTAATCACTTTTTGTTCAGTGTGATAAAACTTGAAATTAATAATAAAAATGAACATTATCACTATGAATTAAAAAGACATTTTCTTAAATCATTTTTGAGTCATAGAGGAAATCACAATGCAATTACATATTACTTAGAAAAATAAAATAAACACAATAGTTATCAAAACATATTAGGTTTAGTCAATGTTAAAATAAGAACTTAAGTCACTATATTGAATGTTTAGCTTACCTTTTTATGTGTCTTTTTATTCAAAATTCTATTGTTGTGGAATAAAAAGTTACAAAAACAAATGAACTAATATATAATGCATAAAATTAGGCCAAGAAAATAAAATAGAGAACAATATATTTATTAAATTAGAAATTGGTAATTTAGAAACCTAAAAATAGCAGAATTAGGAAGTCATAAATCTGAATTGTACCCCTCATCTTTAAAATTAAAAATTAAAAAAAGAAACCATAAAATACACTTTTACTAAAAATAAATACTATTACTGGAGCATTTTTTAAAAAGTGAGATAATAATATCAGTAGCAGGAATATAACAACAGATTAAAAACATATCAGTATTGTAATAAACTATAATATAAAGAAGTAATCACTTTACAAAACTCATTATAAGGAAATGTATATATTAATAAAGTTGATTCCAGAAGTACTAGAATTCTTGAATGGGTATTACTTGTGAATACAGTAATAACAGATCATTCTATAGGTAAATTCCCTCAAACTGTCATTAAGTAAATGATCACTGTAATTATTATCCATTTAAAAGTACTTTGAGTATAAAGAAAATACCAAATCTATTTTGCAAAGTAGTATTAGCCAGATACCAAATCCTGAAAAAGAGGACAAAAAGTTTACAAGCTTTACTTATTAATGCAAAATCATTAAACAGAATCACTAAACATTAATCTACAACAATAGAAAACAGATTATTCCTATCCTAAAATGTAATATTAAATTAGTAGACTATCCAAAAAATGGTTTTAAAAATCATTTGAATGGACTGCTGAAGAGAAAGCATGAAAGATGGCTGCTGAGAAACAATTAGAGTGTGTTTCTCCTATGAAGCAAACCAAAATAGAGAGTTTCTCAGCACTCAGAGAGGAATGGGACCAGCAGCATGCCTCATGACTCACCAAAAATGTAATAATATCCACAGCGTGCAAAAATCAGATATGGAAAGGGAGGAGCTTCTTTCTAAACTGATGAAACAGGATTCCTCCTACAAGTGGGTGATGAAAGTCTGACAAAGACTGATGCCAAGGTTGAGGATTATAGGACTTACATAGTTGTGTCAATATTCTATTCTAGAATCAAATTTCCTCTAAATCAATCACAATTAAGATACCTACAAAACTCTACCTTAACCAAGTCCTCAAACCTAGCAGTATCAATACTTTAAAAAATTAATATCACGTGGCTCTTAATATGTACTGAGGAGGATATAATATTATTTCAGCAGCATTCCTGCCAAAATATTCATATGTGAAATCTAATCGTGAAAAAATCAGAGATAAACAAAATCAGGGAGATTCTATAATATAATGGGCTTCTACTCTTCAAAGATTTCAAGGGCTAGACAAATTTTTTTTTGAATCTTAGGAACTTTTCCAAATTAAAGAAACTAAGGAGATGTGAAAACAAAACATAATGTATTATCTTGGATTTGATCCTGGACTGGAAGAACATAGCTATAAAGGATGTCATTGAAACAATTCATCAAATTTGAATACGAACTGTGGATTAGATTATGTATTGTATCGCTATTACATTTTCTGATTTTGATAACCAAATGATGTTGTATAAAGGAATTTCCATGTTATTGGGACATAAGCATTTAGTGTAAAATAACACAATGTCTCCAAATTATTGTCAAATGCTTTAGAATAAATAGAAAATATGTGAGAACATGCAAGGAAAGAGAGAAGAGACTGTGTGGCTCATGTGAGCAGCTTCCTCTAAAAAAAAAGAAAGATTAATAAAAGGCATTTTCAATTTCTCTTTACAAACTTGCTAATCAAAATTCACTTCTCCTTCTACAGGAAGAGTAAGGAGAGTAGAAAGAAACAGTATTGTTCCTGTGATAGAACCCCTTCCAAATGGAATTCAACCCAAGGGGAAAGAAATTCCCCTCATAGAAAGGAGGAGAAGGGAGGGAAGGAGAGGATAACACATAACTGTATTAGTAAAAAAAATATAGAAAAATAAAATTTACCAAAATATATTGTAAAAACTTCTTAAAGGGTTCTTGTAATTGGAAGTATGTGTGAGATGGCCATTGAAAACAGCTTTAATTCTATTTCTTTTAACTTAGCAAAGTATTGCATAAATTAAGAGTCTGAATAGCACTGAATGAACAATCAGTTTATAATAAAAATAAAATAGTCATTCTTTATTAAGGTGTTACTTTGTGTCCGGCATTATGTTGGGCATTTTACACACATTGTTGTTTATTTTACATAACAATCCTATGACATTTAACTAGAAGAGTACCCATCTCACAGATGAGGATACAAAAGTGACAAGAGGTTGAATCTACTTGAAATCATACAGCCACTAGTTAAAATGTCAGGATTTGATTTCAAGATTGTATCACCTTAGAATGCATGCTAAAAGCACTACATTATACCGATTTTCAGATATAGTATGTGTGTTTGGAAGATCAGTCCATTAATTACTTGAAGTTAGTGCACTGGGGTTTTGGGGTGTTATTTTCCAAGAACAAGACATATTGTACTTTTGTTTTTCTCTTTAGCAGAGAATCCACTCAAGCTTGTCTAAAACATTGTGGTCTTTGGCTCACACCATCTTAATAAAACCCAGGTGTATTTAGCTAGATTATATGACACATGTTCAGGTTCATGTTTGATTTCAAATTAAGTATCTAGATGATTTATGGTGAAGAGTTTACCTCCTTCTTTCCCATGTGGACTCTCATTCTAATCTTCAACCTGCTCTTCCAACACTTCCAGCGCTTAGAGTTTTCCCACTTAAACTCTTCTTTGTTATTTTTATAATCACAAGAGACTGTTACCTAGCCCAGCACCTGTTGTTATTTCCTTAATTTTTTTCTTTTAGAAAAGGAAAGAACTTATATTAATGTGACTACACTATATTTTACCAAATTCCTAGGGAAAAGTATCATTTTTGGTTTTTACTCTCCAGCCAGCAGGTAAAATTTTTGGTTTTTTGCTCTTCAGCCAGCAGGTAAAAGTATCATTTTTGTTTTTTTGTGCCAGCCAGCAGGTAAAATTGTCTCTAAAGCATAATGTTTTTGGAAACATAGGTTTTGCTAAAACATTTGCCAGTGAGCTATATTACTGAGAGGACTGGGTCCATCTGCCTTAAACTAAGCTTCTTGGATTATATATTGGTGTAATCAATTATTTGATTACACCAATATATAACTTTATAATAATGGGGATCATTTAAGCAGTTTACAGTTTTATTTAATTTCTATTTTAAATATTGATATATGTAACTGTGAAACTTATTCTTTACGTTTCTCATATTTTGTGTGAAAGGCATAAAGGCAAAGATAGGTACAATTTAGTGACAGATAATTTGAATTCTAATATGGTTGATTAATCAGATTACAAAAAATCTAAACATACTGGAGTTTTCATCACCATAATGATCTGAAACCCAAACCTACATGAAAGTTCAAAAACACTTCATAACTTATTTTATTCATTCTAGTCTTTTTACAGTTCTTGATTAGTCTAACACCAGAGTCACTATTTCCACAATTGTGTAAGACAAGCTTTTGAGCTGACTAAAATTAGGAAGCTGAGAAAAGTCTCCGGCCAAAGGCTGTTTTCCATTGACTTTGTTTTATTGCAGTTTTATGCACTTGAGAAACCAACAAAGAAAAAATCCTCTTTCATGAGATTTCCAGATTTTTTTCCAGATAAAAGTTCAGCAAAATATGTAAGCACTGGCATTGTTACTAAATTCTAAGTTGTCAAGTGTCATTTTCATTCACTATATATGGTCTAACAATTTCAAATAAAGTGCCAGCCAGCAGGTAAAATTGTCTCTAAAGCATAATGCTTTTGGAAACATAGGTTTTGCTGAAACATTTGCCAGTGAGCTATATTACTGAGAGGACTGAGTTCATCTGCCTTAAACTAAGCTTCTTCCCCTAATGAAAAAGATATTCCTGTCTCAAAATACTTTTTGAAGATGAGCAAGTCAGCCATTAATAAGACCTGAGTTAATCACTGGTACTTTTTGCCACAATTAAATTTGGCTGAAATTGTGGACCCAGACAAGACATTAAAGATAAACTATCCATAATTTTGAGGTTGTACTTGAAAAACTGAGGCTCAAATAGATTGACTTGTATGCAAGTAAATAGTATCAAATTAGAACATAGAATACATATTTCCTGATTTAGGACACTTTGGGGTTTTTTTGGTTTGCGAACTCAAAGCAATGGCTTTTGAAATTTTGACTTTTTCTCTGTGTAAATATGAGATGCCTACAGTATTTTCCAGGATGATTTCTTCCATCCCTCTTCTCAGCAGGAACAACCCTGAAGCATGTTAGATGGCCAAGTACCATATCAACAATGAAATAGCCATTTGTTATGCACTTAATGCTTCAGTTGCTGATGATCACTTTAGTATTCTCCATCAGGAGCTTGGTCCCCTCATAGACAGATAGGACAAGGGGAACAATCTCAGCAATGAGCCAGTTCACATATGTGGCATCGGCAGAGTCAACTTCCACGTGTATCCCATCTTGGTGTCCTTCACGTACGGATGTTAGTCAGTGGTACATGGTAGGCAATCTGGGTGCTTAATTACATGATGTATTAATTACACTCACCTAAGCGGAGACAGCAGGTGGAGCAACTTGCCTGCAGTTTCTGGTAACATATTCTAGTGAATAGATTTGTATCAGCTTTTCCTTTTCAGCTCACATACCCGTTCCTCCTTCTCCACACATCTTTCCTCAAGATGGAGCTAATTCCATAGTTAATTGCCCTAAGTATATCCCTTAAGCACCCAATTAATTTTTGTAAAAATACTGTAAGGTAAGTATTACTCTTTCCATTTTACAATGGAAAAAAGTCGAGTCATAAAAGGTTAAGCAACTTCTTTTTTTTTTTTTTTAAGCAACTTCTTATAGTCCTCTTGCTTGTGCATTGTAAAACCAAGAGTTCAAAGTCCTAGCGTCTAGTCATTATCATTATGCCTTATAACTTCAAATGTGATGTTTAAAGTTTCAGGAATGGAAATATAGTAATCATTTTAGAATTAAACTTTCTTATGGTTAGAATAATTTCTAGTTAACTATTGGAGTGTAAGGCACATGGTATTTTAAATTTAAGATTTGGAAACAAAAATATGAAAGAAATAAACTAAAATGTTCCAAAAAAGATTAAGCTAGTTGTTACCTTAATTTAATTAAAGAGTACATTGACACCACAAAATAGTTAGATCAGGTAATAATTCATCAAGGATTTCTATAGAGTAATAAAAAAGAGAACGCTATGTAGATATATTTCCAGCTTGTTTTCATTTTATCCTAAACATGCTGCACATGTTGGGAAATGCTTTAGAACTCTAATAGGTTATTTATTTACCCCAGTAACTAAAATCCCCTTAATTGAGGGGAAGTCTGTGTATGTGTTGATAAGGGGATGGACATAATAATCAATGTTTTTGAGGTGTACTAAGAAAACTCAAGGTCAGGTGCAGTGGCTCATGCCTGTAATCTCAGCATTTTGGGAGGCCGAGGCGAGAGGATTGCTTGAGCTCAGGAGTTCAAGACCAGCCTGGGCAGCATACTGAAACCTTGTCTCTTCAAAATAGACGTGGCACACATGTAGTCCTAGTACTCAAGAGACTGAGGCAGAAGAATTGCCTGAGCCCAGGAGTTCAAAGTTGTAGTGAGCCATGATTTTGCCACTGTACTCTGTGGGTGACAGAATGAGACTCTGGTTGAAAAACAAAACAAAACTCAAAAAGTACTTTTTATACAACCACAATCAAAATATATATTCAAGTTGTAAGAGAGGGAGAAAGGGAGGGAGAGAAAGAGAATGAAAGAAAGGAGAAAGAGAAGATGGGGAGGGAGGGACGAAGGTAGGAAGTAAGTTGGACAGGATTATTATGTATATTTTACACCAAAATTGATTTAAAATAATAATGGAGTTCTTTTGTTATAAGAGTAAGAAAAACATTTCATTTTAAAGCAAAGAATCAGAGTTTACCTTTGTTGTAAGACTAACATTCTGTTAATTGTGGTGTGGTCCTGCTTTTGCTCATATTAGCACTTTTGTTTTTGATATAACATAAATGAGGTCTGTATAGTTGAGAGCTGTTAAATTCACTATTCTTTAAGTCCTCCTTTGGCTGAAGAAGTAAGTATTTAAGAAGTAATGGCTACGATAATTTTATTGTTTGGTGTCTTTACCCATTCTTATTATCTTGTAAAAGAAGAAGCTCTGTATGAATGACAAATAGTCAATTTAAAGAAACAAACATAGGCAACTTTTACCTGTTCAGGAAACTTCGCATGCTTCAATATTCTATCTATAAGGATCTGCACATCATCTGGGTAGCTCACAAAATCTTGTTTTAATGAAACACATTTGGGATCTGATTTTAATGGAACACATTTTTACCTTTATGTCATACTTTCTGAAATAAAATATAGGTTTGCTGCACTACGTGCCGCTCATCAATACACTGCAAGCCATCTTGGCCATTATCAACCACCTGTATGCCTATCTCTCTCATCAACACTTTCATTTCCTTTGGCTTATCATAAGCCACTTCACATTTCCCAAGATGAAAAGTAAGGAGAAAAAAACTTCTTCACTTTAAGTTTAGAATATAATCTTTTAATAATAATGTTTTATATCGACGTAATGCTTTTCTCTCAAATATAATCTACTTTGTAGTAAATAAATCTCTCTGCTCTAGTATTATTTTTAAGGCAATATAAAAACGTTGAAAAGATAGTATATGTTGGAAAGATTGTGCATAGAGGAGCTTTGTCTGAGGGAAGTGTTATCGGAGTATTCAAGAACCCAGGAAAACAGATTACCCTTAGGCTTGAAGAAATCCATGGATGATCCAGATATAGCAACATCCAAATAAAGGTCTGTCGCCTTTCAAATGAAAGAACGGTTGTTTTGCAAACTGTAATAAGTTGTTACATTCTTTTACTTGTTATTACTTTAAAGATACATTCATGAAATTAGTGGATAACAAATTGCAATTGATGTAAGTAATCTTTATATTTTTTGCAAGCTTAATCTAAACACTCCCATTAAAATCCCTCTATTTTAAGTCTATATATGTACAGTGATCTATACATATATAGAGCTGTGGTTTCACTCTGTTGCCCAGGCTGTAGTGCAGTGGCGCCATTGCAGCTCACCTCAGCTTGGACCTTTTGGGTTTAGAGACCCTTCTGCCTCAGTCTCCCGAATAGCTGAGACTACAGGCGCACGACACAATATCCTGCTAATTTTTTTCTGTAGAAATGAAGTCTTGCTCTGTTGCCTAGGCTAATCTGGAACTTGTGTGCTCAAGCAATCCTCTTGCCTCACCTCCCAAAGTGCCGGCATTACAGGCATGAACCATGTACCAGCATAAATCATACCATATTGAATGAAATGCTTGAATATAGACCAGATCCCTAATTTTGTGTAACAAGAATATTTGAATTTATGATATTCTGCCAAATCATCTTTTCAGCTAATCAACATACCTATGAACTTCACTTGATAGTAATTTATTGTGGCAGATCACTTTAAATTTGTAATCTGTATGAGAGACCTGTCAAAGACATCTGTAACAGGAACACCACTACTGATTGACAATATTTTGTAACTCAGACACCAGATACTTTATTCCACACTTTCTATAGCATTTTAGCAAGTTCAGTTCACCAGATTTTTATCTACAATTCAAATTCAAATCAAAACAGAAAATTGCTTTTTTAAATGTAAGCATTATGAAAGCTTTAAGCATATTTTTTTCAGGAAAACAAAAATGAAGATAAAATATATCAACCTGTTTCAGGGAAGAAAAAATAAGGTAGATATTTCCACGTTTATTAATCAATATGTCGTATTTTAATATTAATATGAAGCATAGATACATGAAGCTTAAGTTATCTTTGAAAAAATTTTAATTTTTTCCCATTTACTATTGATGACTTCTTTAACCTTAGGGCAATAATTTTACATCATAAATCTTGGCCGGGCTCGGTGGCTTAGCCTGTAATCCCGCGCTTTGGGAGGCCGAGGTGAGTGAATTGCCTGAGCCGGCGGGTTCAAGACCCACCTGGGCAACTTGGCGTAGACCTCATCTCTACAATAAATCAAAAAAATTAGCCGGGCATGGTAGCGCGTGTCTATAGTTCCAGCTACTTGGAAGGCTGAGGTGGAAGGATCGCTGGAGCCCAGCAGGTTGAGGCTGTGGTGGCCGGGAGCGGCCACTGCACTCCAGTCTGGGCAACTGAGTAAGACTCCAACTCAAAAAAAACAACAAAAAAAATCTTGATGCTAGTTACATTTTTGTCACGAATGTGATACAGGTATATGATTTTCCAAACTGAAAATGTTCTGTTAACTTTCTACAATAAAGACTATCCAAATGATTAACACAAAACTGAATAATTTCTGAGTCTATTGCATCTTTTATATTTAAAAGGTAATTATTATTTGCAGATAGGTAATGATGAGCTATTAGCAATATTCCAATTGTATTCTAGTCTTTTAAATATCTCTTGCTTGAAAAACCATTTAATGCCTTCAGCGAAGTTAAAAAAACAAAACAAAAACAAAATAAAAAACTCAAAACAGTTGAATGCTTGCTGCTGAATGTGCTAAATGAGCTAAATAATGGGAAACACATTTACAATATACTTTAAAGGTAAGCCGATCCAATTTGTGATTTAAGAGGTCAAACTATTCGTTATTTTTGCATTCTTAGTAATTTAAGGAGAAGCAGACTGGGAAATATATACTCACAGGCCTTATAAAACTGCCGCAGTTATTTTGACTAATAGACATTTATGACCAATGTTCTGCTGGTAGAAAAACACCCTTGTAAGATTGTAAACTGGTAGGAGAGCTCACAGAACCTTGAAGTGTCCACAGCCACAACTGTGCGAACAAAGCCAAACAAGAGATGAAGTAATCTTCTGTGCCAGTGAATTTATGCAATGTGGATAACCCATTAACAATCCAAGGCTGCAATGTGTGTGCGTGGTGTGTTGGGGGGGGGGCATTTAACCTTGATCATGTAAATCAACAGATGAGATTTGATCAGTAATTGTCTATGAATACGCCCTTTATTACACATTGTTCTCTTTTAATTAATAGAACTCCCCTTTCCCATACTTGCATACTATGCTCCAGTATGAGAAAAACCTGTGATTAATAAATGCAAAAACTACAATGATTTTTGCTATATTAAATTATTTTTTCAAATAATTTGAGCCAATAAAAAAAATTCTGATTTGGTAACATTCCCAGAGAAAATTACATACCAGAAATTACAACTGATGATAAGTAGATTCTTAGGTACAGACACATACATGTTTGCCCAAAGCCTTTCACTTGAAGAGTGAGAAAAGACAAGAAGCAGAACATTAACTTTTCAACAGTTGGCTAAAATATGTCATTTCCATTCATATTTTTCCAATCTCAGTCTTTCTGGGGAAAATGTGATTTGTTAGAACCATATGAACATTTTCAACTTATGCAAATGTTGCAATTGCTTCTATTTCTTTCTTTGAGTTTTCTACATTTAACATGTTATGAATAGTTAAAGCATTCTTTTTCAACATATTTATATAACATACTCAATAAAATAATTTTAATGCCTGCCTAAACCTCAGATATAGGAAAAGCTGTGAAAAATAATAAAGAAAAGCTTTAGGTAATGCTGCTATGAACATTTGTGTACAAGTTTTTTGTGTGGACATAAGTTTTCTTTCTTATTTTATATTATTTTATTTTATTTTATTTTATTTTTTTATAGTTCAGTCTGCTTTATTTGAACCCAATTTGAACAGTTGGTCATCTTGTTTTTATTATAAACATGTGGGGTACAATTCAGGGTTAGGTATACAAATGTTGATTATGCAGGTACCCTTGTTGATGAGGTGTGCCCCTCCCTCCCCTAGCAGTTTCCCTCAACTGCCAATCCCACTCCTCCTCCCCTGACAGTTTCCCACTACTGCCAGTCACTTTCTTATAGTATTATAATTGTTCAAGGTCCACTTGTGAGTGAGAACATATGGCATTTTGTTCTTTGTTTCTGTGATAGATCACTTAGTATGATCAACTCTAAATCCATCCAAATTGCTGTGAAGTCCATGTGTTTGTCCTTCTTTTTTTTTTGAGTTGGAGACTCCAATTTTATTTTATTTTACTTTTCAAATATTTATTTTAAAGATATGGGGTACAATTCAGGGTTAGGTATACAAATGGTCATTGTACAGGTAAAGTTTGGGCCTCATTTTGGTCCCCACTTCACCTGGTTTGAGATCAGGTACCCAATATTATTGATGAAATATGGCCTTCCCCTGGCAGTTTCCCACTACTGCCAATCCCTTTTTTGTAGTATTATCATAATTGTTCAGGTTTGCTTATGAGTGAGAACATGTGGTGCTCAGTTCTTTGTTTCTGTGATAAATCACTGAATATTGTAGACTTTTAACCCATACAAGTTGCTGAGAAGTTCATAATTCTGTCCTTTATGAATGCATAATATTCCATCATACATACATATACCACAATTTTTTATCCAGTCCACTTTTGATGGGCAGTATGTTGGTCTTTGTTTTTGCTATTGTGAATAATGCTGCAATAGACATGCAAGGACCTGTATCTTTTTCATAGAGTGATTTGAGTTCCTCCAGGTATGTTCCCAGGAGGGGAATTGCTGGGTCGTATAGAAGGTCAATTTTTAATTCTTTTAGGAATTGACACACAATTTTCCACAGAAGTTGCAGTATATCTAAAATTAATAGCAAAAGCTTGATAAAGAAAATTATATTAATCTCTCTCGAATTTGTGAGTTTTATTTTAATAAGGGAAATTCCATATGCAATTTGTGAAACAATGTTGTTGATATCACAATCCTTGTTGATAATTTATTGGAGAATATGAGGAACCAAATGTTTAAAAATGACATAGAATGAGACAGAATAGGGATGAAAGACGTCAAGCATAGGTTTTTAAAATAAGTACAGATTATCAAAAAATCTACATAGTGAAATTAGGCATGGTATATTTTCAAGTCCATGGATAACAGTACTTAAAATCTGTAAAGCATTTATTGCATGCCAAGCTTTTCTAGTATTCATATGTTCCCTTTACAACAATTCTATGGATAGGTACTGTAATTGCCTCCAGTTGCAGGTGTGGAAACAGAAACACCGTGAGGATACATAACATTTCCAAGGTCATAAAAACCAGGGGTTCAGGAACTTTCTCTCCTAACTGGTTCCTCTGTATCTCTCCCTCCCCCATCACTGCCTCTTAAGATATACTTTCATCAAAATGTTTGGAATCAAATATTATGGATAAAGTTTTTATAGGTATTAATATTTTGAAGTTTTCAGGGCTAAAATATATTCTTTTTTTTTCATTATTCAATATTTTTTATTGTGATATTGTGGGGTACAGTTAAGGGTTAGCTACACAAATATGCCTCGTTCAGGCACCCTTGTTGATAAGAAGTGTCCCCCCATCCCCAGACAGGTATTTACTACCATTAATCCCTTCCCC
>CAUYQG010193225.1:0-10943 GCA_963574415.1 Tarsius wallacei
TTCCGCCTCAGCCTTCCAAGTAGCTGGAACTACAGGCGTGCGCTACCACACCCGGCTAATTTTTTTTTTTGGATTTATTGTAGAGATGAGATCTCTCCAAGTTGCCCAGGCGGGTCTCGAACCCGCAGGCTCAGGCAATCCACTCACCTCAGCCTCCCAAGGCGGGATTACAGGTTGAGCCACCGAGCCTGGCTTCACTCAGTTTTTTAAACAATTCTTTTTTGAGTAGTTTTAGGCTTACAGAAATATTATTAAGCAGAAAGTATAGAAAGTTCCCATACACTGCCCCCCTACTCCCACTCCTAGTTTCCCCCATTATCAACATCTCATATTAGTGTGGTACATTTGTTATAATTGATGAACCAATATTGATACGTTGTTATTATCTAAAGCCCGTAGGTTACATTAGGGTTCACTCTGGTGTTTAGCATCCTGAGTTTAGACAACTTTATAAAATGGCACGTGTCATCATTATATATTATACAGAATAGTTTCACAACCCTAAAAATCCATCATGCTCTACCTGCTCATCATGCCTTCCCTTTAACCTCTGGCAATCACTGATCTTTTTATTGTCTCCATAGATTTGTCTTTTCCAGAATGTCATATAATTGGAATCATACAGTATTATAGCTTTTTCGGATTGACTTCTCTCATTTAATAATATGCATTTAAGGTTTCCTCATGTCTTTTCATGGTTTGATAACTTATTTCCTTTTAGCAATGAATAATATTCCATTGTCTGGATGTACAGTTTATTTATCCATTCACCTACTGAAGGAGTCTTGATTGCCCCCAAGTTTTGGCAATCTTGAATAAAGCTGCTAGAAACATCTGTGTGTGGGTTTTTGTGTGGACATAAGTTTTCAACTCCATTGGGTAAATACCAAGGGAGTGCAACTGCTGGATCTTATGGGGAAAGTATGTTTAGTTTTGTAAAAAACTGCCTTTGTAAGATTGTGCCTTTGTTATATCTAAAAAGTCATTGCCAAACCACAGGTTCTAGATTTTCTTCAACATTATCTTCTAGAAGTTTTATATTTTTGAGTTTTACATTTATGTTTGTGATCCATTTAGAACCAATTTTTATAAAGGGTATCAGGTCTGTATTTATACTTATTTTTCTTTTACATGTGGATATCTACTTGTTTTAGCACCATTTGTTGAAAAGCCTTATCTTTTCTTCATTGTATTGTACTCATTTCTTTTTAATCACTGAATAATATTTTATTATATACTTTAGCACAGCTTGTTTATACATTTACCTATTGAAGAACATCTTGGTTGCTTCCATGTTTTGGCAATTATAAGTAAAGCTGCCATAAGCATTTGTGCACTGGCTTTTGTGTGAATATACATTTTCAACTCATCTGGATTCCTTACTCAGTTTTAAAAACAATAAAATTTGACATGATTATTTCACAAAAGTATATGTCCTTTAATTTTATTCATTAGTTTCTTTCTTTATTCATTTATTTATTCACAAACATTTTCTAAGCTGTAATTTGTGACATGCACTGTAATAGGTGCTAAGGACAAAGAGATGGATCTGATGGAAGGCCTGCCCCAAGGAGCTCACAGTCTAGGAGAGGGAGATAAAGAATTCAAGTAGAGTGAGACAGATGCCATCATCAACACACATACAAAGCACTCTGTGAGTACAACCTGAGCAGTCGGCAGGACCTAGAAGGGCCATTATGAAAGAAGAAGTTGAGTTTTGCCTTGTAAGTGAGGAAAGCCATTCTAGTCAGAAGTCACACTGGACACTTGTGCTTACTTTAACAGTTGGTCAGACTTGAATCACATGATCACTTTCGTCTGTTAGGGAGCCCAAGAAATACAGACTCCATTTCAGATAGCCATATTATCTCCCAGATCTCAGTGGTCTGTCTCCATAGAAAAAGAGGGAAATGGATATAAGGGGTTACTGTAGCAGTTAT
Source organism: Tarsius wallacei (assembly GCA_963574415.1). Classification (NCBI taxonomy): domain Eukaryota; kingdom Metazoa; phylum Chordata; class Mammalia; order Primates; family Tarsiidae; genus Tarsius; species Tarsius wallacei. The sequence continues at coordinate 1,941 of CAUYQG010193225.1, forward strand.
GACATAAAAACATGCCATTAACAATAGAGCCATTCCAGCTCAATAGCTCCATGTCCACAGCATAATTTGGATATGTCTTAGTTTATTTAACTGATTTTCTGATAGTACCAAGAGGACCAGAGTGAAGTGGGATTTCTGGATTAAAGGGCACTATACTCCTGAGGCTCTTGATGAGTACTGCCAAATCATCCTTCAGGAAGCTCATACCCATACATTTCCACAAATAATATGAGTGCTCATTTCTAAGTATCCCAACAGAGAACAGTATTTTTTAAGATCTTGCTGATTTTATATGCCAAAAAATATTCCATTGTGAATTTAATTGGCATTTCATCAATGGCAAGGTTAACTTTTATTCTCATGTTTAAAAGTTTTATGCCTTTTTATTTTGTGAGTTGTCTGTTTGTATCCTTTGCCCATTTATCTACTGTGAGTTGGTCTTTTTTAGTGATTATTATGAGCTCTCTTTGTTTTTAGGGTATTTACCTTACATACCACAGGTATTTTTCTTCTTTGACATGTGCTTTTTATTTCTATCTATATATGGTATTTTTTTAATGCACTAAAGTATTTTTTACTTTTTAAAAATGGAATATATATATATAATTCTCAGCAACACTTTCCCCTAAGGAGGGCACCATCAACAGTTTGGCTGGTCTTTTCATGCATGCACATCTATTTGTAGATGTATACTTGCATAACATATATTAAGTAAGCAAATTAATATTATATACCCTGTTTCCTTTTTTATCCTTGTGTTTAAATTTGAATATTTTCTATTGACATGATTTTATATTCACTAGTTTTTTTCTATCATGTACAATCTGTTACTAAGCAAAACAAACGAATCCTTACTTTTGATTTTGTGTTTTTAATTTCTAGCTTTTTCACATGCTCTTTAAAAATATCTTTTAATTCTCTGCTGTAATCCCCTATCTATTCAGCATGTTCTCAACACTTTTTCTTTAATCTCTTTAACATATTTCTCACTCTTAGTTTAAACACCTGTAATTTCTACATTCCTTCTTTCTGTGGGTCTTCTTCTGATGACTCTTTTTATTCTTGATTAGGTCACCTTTTTTTCTTTACTTGTCTTGCAATTAAAAAAAATTTAGTGGCAGACATTTGTGTAAAAAATAGTGGGGACAGAAATCAATAATATTTGCCATCAGAAGAGAAATGCCTCTTCTTCTCCCAGGCTTCTAATGAGGTAGCTTTACTCAATTTAATCTCTAAGATGAGCTGTGTCTTGACTTTTTTGCAGTTTTAGTTATACTTAGGTTGTCCCTGGTTTCATATGCTTGCCTTCAGCAGATCATGAGATATGAGCACTGGAGGGACTCCAGAGATAATCTGTGTTTTACAGTCCAGTTGCCAGCTTGATATACATGGGGGAGAACTTGCTCTGTTTCACAGCCCACCTTCCAGTTTTGGCAGGTTCCTTGGGAGTTATCTTTTTTATCTTGCTCTGTCCTTGGCTTTCTGCTCCTCAGGAAATCCCTGTCCACCCTGTGGCCCTGCATCCAACCTGCAGTGGGCCAATGAAGTTCACTTAGTGAAAGTCCCATATACTTCATAGGGTTTGCTCAACTCTTCTTCCCTGTACTCAGCCTTTGGTAAGCATCTGCCTGGGACTTGTGTAAAACCCTGTGTGCCTGTGTATATTATGCAGCTCTCCTGCCCTTCCTCCCAGCCTCTGGTATGCTATATATGTGCACTGGGTGAAGGTCTAAGAGGGTGGACCCAGGCCAGTCCAGTGACTGAGGCTCCTGGGAGCGGAATCCACTCAATGGTCCACATGTGGCTCCTGAGTATTGGGTTATTTTCTTTGCACCCCATCTGTAATCAATTTGCTTTCTTCCTGCTGCTTTTCAGAGATGGAAAGAGATGGTGAGGCCTGGTTTCTCGGTGAGGCCTGGCTTGTCCTTTCTGGAATTAGTTTCTTTGCATCCTCAGATCTCCGATGAATTTTACAACTTCATATATTTTTTAGCTTATCCTACTTGTTCTCATTGTTAGGGTGAGAGTGACAGTTTGTTGTGACTTTCTATATTCCAAATGGATATAGGAAATTTTGTCAAATTGCCCTCCAGAAAGATTATATCAATTGGTACTCCCACCAGCAGATTATGCAAGTTTTGTTATTGCTTTCACTTTAAATCTCAGAAGTTGCATTATGAAATAAGATGTTTTTCTTTAAGTAATTTAAAATAGTTTCAAATTCATATTTTCTAATTCTTCTAACCAGGGCTTTATGCTCAATCCTCTTCTCTCTGTCTGCCCTCTCCCTACTCTCCTTAGGTGAGCTGCCAGGCTCCATGTCCTGAAATGCCATCTGTAACCAAAATGAGAGCTCCATTCTGACCTCCTCACTAAGCTCCTGATCACATATCTAGTTGCCTCACTTACCTTTCTCTTTGTGCCTCATCCAGTGGGCATCTCCAACATGAACCAGCCAAGTGGATTCCTAGACAAGTGCTCTCCATCTCAAAGGCACCGTCATTTATCTAGTTCCTCAAGTCCAGCATCAAGGAGTTAGCCTTGATTTCTCCTTTTTCTTTAACACTCTCCTCCCATGTCACCCCCCAGCCAATCCATCAGCAGACCTTCTTGTCTACAGAATTGACAGACCAGATCGCCTATCTGTCTGCTTTTTGTCCACAGTCAGGGCTACCCCCTGGTTCAAGCCACATTTGCCCCTTGAACTCCTGGAATACCCTCCTCTCTGGTCTCCCTTCCTCATTCCTTGCCCCCCTGTAATCCATCCTCTACATAGTAGCTACAAGGATTTTTTAAAACCCCACACATGTGCTGTATTCGATCACGTTACCTCCCTACTTAAACTCTCCTGAGCCTTCCCATTGCCCTCTTGAAGGAAGTGCCACTCTCTTCGTGGTGCCTGAAGTCCATGTAACTGGCCCTCTCCTTCCCTGGTTCGAGCTCTAACTGTTCTCCATCCTATTTGCTACATGCCATGCTCTGTCCACTCTGCCCTCTCTGCTTTCCTGAACATAACAAACTCATTCTGGCTTAGGGGTTCTTTACCGGTTGCTATGGTTTCCCCGCTAAGGACATTCTTACTTCAGCTTCTTGACTGACTGGCTCATTTTTGTCATTCTGGTTTCAACTCATCAAACTACTTAGAGAGGACTTCCCTGATCATCCCATCTAAAATAGTTCTCCTGTCCCTACATAATGAACATTTGTATACCTAACCCTGAATTGTACCCCACATCTTTAAAATTAAAAATTAAAAAAATATATATCTCCCCTTGCCGCGCTCTACATCATTGTTCTGTCTTATCGTCTTCATTGCACTTGTTACTATGTGCCATTACCTTTTAATTTATTTGTTCATTTCTCATCTGTCATCTCACCTCTGGATTGTAAGCTGTACCGGTACCCTCGGGGCTGAGAGCCATGGTTGAAGTATGATGACTGCTCAGTCAGTATGTTTTGAATGAATGAATTCCACTTGGAAGTCGGTGCTTTGCAGGGCTCCCTTCTTCCCTTCACACTTAGCATGTGTCCCCATGGCTTCCATGCTGTGGGTTCCTATGCTCACATCTCTACCCCAACCTCTCTGATCTCCAGATTTTGTATTCAGTGGGACATCCCACTTTCGACATCCCAAATAAAGCTCATTAGATTTCCCCAAAACTTTTTTCTCTTCTATTCACATATCTGTTGTTATGGTCAAACACTTCCAAACGTAGTGGCTCAAATAGCAACAGCCATTTATTTTGCTCATAGATATGCAATTTGAGCAGGTCTCAGGGGCATCTTGTCACTGCTCCATGCTTTTCAGATGGGGAGATGCAGTGGTTAGGCTGCCTTCCCATCAGGGGATGGAGTCTTCTGAAGGCTGGGTTACTCTACTGGCTGGCAGTTGAAGTTGACTTTTGGCTGGAACCTCTGCTGGGCTATCACCAAGAACTGCTGCACATGACCTCTACATGTGGCTTCCTCACAGCCAAGAGTGACAGGTATAAACATCTAAAGAGGACCAGGCAGAAGCTGTAGCACCTTGCATGACCTCATCTTGGAGGTCACACAACAGTTTTGGAAATTTTTTGTATATACCTTGTATAATATAGACATATCTCCATTCCACTGTAGTCACAGGCCCACCCAGGTTCAAGGGAGGAGCATATGTCTGCTTTTTGAGAAAGGGGAGTTAACATGACATTGTGCTGGGAGAGCTTGCTGTGGCCATCTTGAAAAGTACTATCTGCTGCCTCTTCCCTATTCTCTTCTCCATGAAGTGTGTTACCCCTGCCCAGGCCAGATACAAATACTTTATCCTCTTGTCCTACCTCACTTGGCCCATCAAATCAGCAGATTCTGTAGACTTCCCCTCTATTATTCACCCCTAGCTTTTACTCTGCACCCATCACCTAAGTATAGAGCTCCATTAATACTTGCCTGAGTGGCTCTAATTACTCAACATGTCTACATACCATCAATCGTCTTTTCTTTCTGTTCCTCCTCTACATGATATCAGAGGAAAGTTTAAGAATGAACATTGGGTTATGTTATTCTCTTGATGAAATCCCACTGTGGGTCCCATAACCAGAGCACAAAGCCCAAGGACAGGCTCATCCATGGCTGGGCTCCTGCTCACTTTTCCTGTCCCACCTCCTAGCAATGCACTGCTGCTTGTCCCCTCTCCCCCTCCCTTTGCCCAGGCTGGCTGAGTTCCAAGCACCCTCAACTTCCAGCTCTGCTCCTCCTTCTCAGGAGCTCCAAGTTGCTTTCTGCTGAGAAGCCTTTCCCAAGACCTACCATCCTGTCACCTTAAACCAACCACCTTCTTTTCTGGGTCTCCAGTTCTCTCTACAGATGCCTGATGCCTGTCTCCATACCTTATCATCGTACCCTGGTTATGGAATCATGTCTCTTCAGTACGCTGTGGGCATCACAAGCAAGAGGCATCCCCAGCCCCTGGCAAATGCTTTGTGTTTGCTTGGCCCTCACTGGGTGTCAGAAGAGGTGAGAATTGGTGATGGCAGTGCAGCCCCAGGTGGGGTGGAAGCGCTCCCTTGGACCTGGCATGCTACTTCTCATGAGGTTAGGGCCTATGGCAGATCACCACAGCAGCGTGACTCTGGGGACACCAGCATGCTCTCGCTCTCTCTCTCTCTCTCTCTCTCTCTCTTTTTAATAATGGTTTTATTTTATTTTTAAAATGTGGGGTACAAATGAGGATTAGCTACATAAGTGGCCATCATACAGGTAAACACTTATTGATGTTACGTGCCCCCCCCATTGATGTTATGTGCCCCCCGTTCCCTGGCAGTGTCCCACTATTACCAATACCTTTCTTATAGTGTTATATAAATATTCAAGGTCCACTTATGAGTGAGTATATGTCATACTCAGATCTTTGTTTCTGTGATAAATCACTGAGTATTATAGGCTCTAATTCCATCTAGGTTAAGAAGGAAATCAAGGCTTTCTTTTTCTTTTTCTTTTTCTTTTTTTTGAGCAGGAGTCTCACTCTGTTGCCCAGGCTGGAGTGCAGTGGCACACTCCCATCCACTGCAGCCTCAACCTGCTGGCTCAGGTGATCCTTCTGCCTCAGCCTTCCAAGTAGCTGGAACCATAGGCGTGCACCACCATGCCCAACTAATTTTATAATTTTTTGTGGAGATGATGTCTCACCATGTTGCCCAGGCTGGTCTCGAATCTGTGGGCTCAGGCAATCCTCTTGCCTCCACCTCCCAAAGTGCTGGGATTACAGGCATGAGCCACTACGCCCGGCTACAGCTTGCTCTCATACTACCGCTAGCAGAAGAGAGCTCAGGGCATCATCCTACGGCTATAGCCTCCACCACCACAGTCTTTGCCCCTGCTATGCATGGGCCAGAGAAGGAACAGGAAGGTGAAATACCTCTGGAACTCCCAGTCAGGCAGTGCCCCTGCCACCCACAGCCTAGGGAGGGAGTAGAGCGAAGGGGTAGGTCCATACGTCCACAGGACCAATGTCACAGATTCCTGTCCCTGAAACTTCTGTCCAGACAGAAAAACTGCTCATCTCCACCTGAGTACTTCAGTAGCTGCTGGGCTTCTCTTAGCTGTCACCACCCCTGCCTCTGTCCTTTCCATATGTGGGTGGAAAAGGTACACTTCCACAACTCCCAACCAGGCAGGACTTCTGCTACCTGTGACTTAGGACAAGAGTAGAGAGTTGAGGAGAGTCTGTGCATTCACGGGACCAATGCCACAGATTCCCGTTCCCGAGGCCTCTATATTCAGGTGGAGAGAAACCACCCCAATCCCACCTGAATATTTTGGTGATGTATGGACAGACAGGCTCTTTTCAGCCACAGCCACCACTGTCTCTGTCACTACTGCTGCCTCCGCCCCACTCCCCTCCATGTGAATCAGAGAGAAAACAGGGAGGAAGGACATCTCCATGGCCCTGACCAGTACCACAGCCTTCATTCCTGCCACCTGCAGGTCAGGAAGGGAGCAGGGAGACAGGCCACTTCTGTGAGCCCACAGGACTGATGCCACAGACACCCACTCCCATGGCTCCCTACCAGGTGGGGCCTTCTGGCACCCTGTAGCTGCCCCATTCTGCCTGAACACTACAGCTATGGCTCAGTGCTCCCCTGAGGACACACTCTTCAGAGATCACTGTTAAGCTCTCTCAAATTACTGCCACCATTTCCTCTGCCCTGCTGCCTGTGGGTCAGGGAGAGAACGAAGCCAATCAACCATGCACATCACACATCACAGATGTATCCATAGTGACAAAGAAAAAGAAGAAAATTTAAAAAGCCCCATTTCAGCAATTGAAATTTTTAAAAATAAAGCTAAATAAATAAATAGAGAATAATCTGCCCCAACAGATGAGAAAGAATCAGCACAAGAACACCGGCAATACCAAAAGCCAGAGTGTTTCAGCACCTACAAAGGATTCCACCAGATATGTAATTCAGAATATGGATGGCAAAGAAACCTAAGAAGACCCGAGAGAAAGTGGATATTCAAGCCAAACAGGCCACAAAACAGTCCAAGAATTGAAAGCTGACATAGGCATTCTAAGAAAGAACCAAGCTGATCTTTTGGAGCTGAAGAGTTCACTTCAGGAATTTCAAAACACAGTCACAAGCCTTAATGACAGACTTGGCAGAACAAATTTCATAGCTTGAGGACTGATCCTTTGAATTAACCCGGACAAAAAATAATTTTTAAAAAATGAGCAAAGCCTTTGAGAAGTATGGGATTATGTAAAGACACCAAATCTACATTTGATTGGCATTCCCAAGACAGAAGAGGAAAATGAGAGCAACTTGGAACAAGCTTTTCAAGACATAACCAAGGAAGCTTTCCCTCTCTTGATAGAGGAACTGCCATGCAGATACAAGAAATTCAGAGAAGTCTTGTGAGGTTGTACAAGATGACTATCCCCAAGGCACATAATCATCTAACTATCCAAGGTCAGCATGAAAGAAGAAATCTGAAATGCAGCTAGAGAGAAGGTATAGACCACTTACCAAGGTAGACTCATCAGAATAGCACCAGAGCTCTTAGCAGAAACCGTACAAGCCAGAAGACATTAGGGTCCTATTTTTAGCATTCTTAAAAGCAATGCCAGTCAGGAATTTCTTACCCCGCCAAACCAAGCTTCATAAACAAAGGGGAAATAAAGTCCTTTCCAGACAAGCAAGTGCTTAGGAAATTTGTTACCTCCAGACCAGCTCTTTAAGAGACGCTTAATGACCGGGCATGGTGGCTCACACCTGTAATTCCAGCACTTTGGGAGGTCGAGGCAAGGGGTTTGAGACCAGCCCGGGCAACTTGGCAAGACCTTGTCTCTACAATAAATAAAAAAATTAGCTGCATGTGGTGGCACATGCCTGTGGTTCCAGCTACTTGGAAGGCTGAGACAGGATTGCCTGAACCCAGCAGGTCAAGGCTGTGGTGGCCGTGAGTGTGCCACTGCACTCTAGCCTAGACGACAGAGTGAGACTATGACTAAAAAACAAAAACAGATGCTTAATAGGGTTCTAAACATGAAAATGAAAGAATAATATCACTTAACACAAAAGCACCTATAAGCCCATAACTTACAGACAATACAAACCAGCCACAAAGCTGAGAACACAAAGCAACTTCTTAACAATACCAGGAACAAACCCTCACATATCAATAGCTGACTTGGATGTTAACAGCCTAAATGCTCCCCATAAAAGGCACAGAGTGGCAAGTTAGATAAAAACAAAACAAAACAAAAAACACCACCTCTCCTCCTTCTGTCTTCTAATGACACCCATAGACTCAAGGTAAAGGAATGGAGAAAGATTTTTCACATAAACAGAAAACAATAAAGAGCAGGGGTTGCTATTCTTAGATAAAACAGGCTTTAAAACCATAAAAGTAAAAAACAACAATGAAGGGCACTACATAATGGTAAAGGGTTGAATTCAACAAGAAGAAATGTCTGTCTTAAATATATATGCATTCAACATAGGAGTACTCAGATGTATAAAACAATTGCTGCTTAATGTAAGGGAAGACATAGATAGCCACACAACATTAGTGGAGAACTTCAATATCCCACTAACAGTTTTAGGTAGGAAACTGTGTTGAGGCAGAAAACTAGCAAAGAAATCCTAGACTTAAATTTGACACTTGACCAAGACAATAGATCTAATAGACATCTACAGAACATTTATCCAACAGTTACAGAATATACATTCTTCTTATCTGCACATGGAACATATTCTAAGGTTGACCACATACTTGGTCATAAATCCAGTTAGAATAAATTCCAAAAAGGTGAAATTATACCAAGCATCTTCTCTGATGACAGCAGAATAAAAATAGTAATCAACACAAGGAGGAACCCTCAAAAACACAAAAATGCGTGGAAATTAAACAACTTGCTCCTAAATCATTTTTGGGTAAAGAATGAAATAAAGACAGAAATAAAAATATTTTTAGAAACAAATGAAAATAAAGACACAACATACGAAAACCTCTGGGATGCCA
>CAUYQG010193231.1:0-10698 GCA_963574415.1 Tarsius wallacei
GAAGGCTGAGGCGGAAGGATCGCCGGAGCCCAGCAGGTCGAGGCTGCGGTGGCTGGGAGCGGCCACTGCACTCCAGTCTGAGCAACAGAGTGAGACTCCAACTCAAAAAAAAAAAAAAAAAGACCTTGTCTCTACAAAAAAAGAAAAAAAAGCTGGGTGTGGTCTTGCTCTCCTGTAGTCCCAGCTATTTGGGAGGCTGAGGCGGAAGGATTGCCTAAACTTGGGAGGCTGAGGCAGAAGGATTGCCTAAATCCAGGAGGTCGAGGCTGCATCGAGCTGTGATCATTGTGATCACGCCACTTGCACTTCAGCCTAGGTGACAGACTTTGACAAAAAAAAAAAAAAAAAATGTTATCCAAGGGGGCAGATATCTATTAAAAGTGTTAATATTAAAAATAATAGCCGGGCTCGGTGGCTCAGCCTATAATCCCGTGCTTTGGGAGGCTGAGGTGAGTGGATTGCCTGAGCCCGTGGGTCTCGAACCTCATCTCTACAATAAATCAAAAATTAGCCGGATGTGGTAGCGTGTGCCTGTAATTCCAGCTACTTGGAAGACTGAGGTGGAAGGATTGGCGGAGCCCAGCAGGTCGAGGCTGCGGTGGCCGGGAGTGGCCACTGCACTCCAGTCTGGGCGACGGAGTGAGACTCCAACTCAATAATAATAATAATAATAATAATAACAGTAATAATAATAATAATGATAAATAAACATCTAGAGACCACTGTTCTACTAGGGTAAAGAGAGTTTTTTTTTACAATCAACACTTTCCTGGCACTTGTATTTTATGTAGTTGACCCTTGAACAACACAGGTTTGAACTATGTGGGTACATTTATATATGAATTTACTTCCACTTATGCCACCCCAAGACAGTAAGACAATCTCTCCTCTTCTGCTTACTCAACATGAAGACCTTTATAATGACCTACTTCGAATTGATGAATAGTACATTATTTCTCTTCTTTATGATTTTCTTAATAACATGTTTAGTTTACTTTATTGTAAGAATGTAAGATATAACTAATAAAACATACAAAATATGTGTTAGCTGTTATCGGTACAGCTTCTGGTCAATAACAGGCTATTAGGAGTTAAGTTTTTGGGAAGTCAAAAGTTATATGCAGATTTGACTGCACAGTGGGCCTGTGCCCCTAACGCCTGCATTATTCAAGGGTCAATTGTGCCTTCTATTACATTACTCAAATTAAGAGACATTTCAAACTATCTTGAATAGATTTAAAATTAGAGTTTTTTTCCTCTGGTACTTTACATATTCAGAGAAACTTCTCTAGTAACAAATGATCACTGAAAGTATAGTTTTAAAATTAGATTTTTTGATAAAGGATATTCCCTTTGTTACTCCTTTAAGGGCCGGAGGGAACTAAGAAATATGATAAACTTTTGACTTTGGCCAGAGGTTCTCACAGGATAACCTGTCCAGAAGATATATCTTCTATCAAATCACTGGGCTAAAAGATGGCAAGTCATAAACTTTGACATCTCCTTTCTCCCACAGAGCCTCCTTCACTCATTTTTTTCTCTATACAGTCTTCAAACTTTACTGACAGAGGCACTGAAAATCCTAGAAATGGTCCAGAAATAATATAATTTTTAAGCGTTTGGTTAGGTCGAGTGTATTTCCCAAAGCCAAAAGTAATCATGCAAAACAGGAAAATGGGATCCAAATATATTCAGTCCTTTCCATTTAACATTCAAAAATGGCATTATTTTCATACACACACAAAAAAGCATTCTATCTCATGCTTACCTTTCCTGCGCCCATAAGTCTCAAGAACTTTTGTTTTCTCTCTTCATTACCCAAGTCTGCTGCCTCCCAATTGCTAGATCCAAGCTGGAAAATAAATTAGGTGATTCATTTTTTTTGCATAAAAATAAGTTAAAAAAAATTTAAAGTTTACTTGTAACTCCAAAATTTTTTTTCCTGTCAGTTTAAACTATAAGCAGAGTTCGCTTTTCTTGGTAAAGAAGTTTTGAGTCCGAGTCTCACTCTGTTGCCAAGGCTGGAGCACCATAGCATAATCACAGCTACTGCAGCCTCAACCTGATGGGCTCAGGTGAGCCTTCCACCTTAGCCTGCCAAGTAGCAAGGGACTACAGGCATGTGCCACTACACCCAGTTATTTTCATTTATTATAGAGATGAGGTCTCACCATGTTGCCCAGGCTGGTCTCCAACTCCTGGGCTCAGATAATCCTCTTGTCCCGGCCTCCCAAAGTGTGTGGACTACCGCACTCAGCCAGAAATTCAGTATATGTTTCACATTCACATTTACTCCTTTTCTATTTTTTAAAAAATTTCTATTTTAAAGATGTGGGGCACAATTCAGGATTAGGCATACAAATGGTCACCGCACAGGCAAAGCTTGGGCCACCCCTTGGTCCCCACTTCACCTGGTTTGAGATCAGGTACCCTTATCGATGTACTCCTTTTCTATTACCTCACAGCAGAATCCTTTAGTTTATCTGCAGCTGGGGGTCTCTGGTTCTCTAGTCTACCTGTATCAGAATTACCTAGAGGGCTTGTTAAAACAGATTGTAGGGCTACAGCACCAGAGATTCAGATTCAGTGGGTCTGAGATGGGGCTCAAGGATTTGAATTTCTTTTTTTTTTTTTTTGGAGTTGGAGTCTCACTGTCGTCCAGGCTGGAGGGCAGTGGCATGCTCCCGGCCACCACAGTCTCAACCTGTTGGGCTCCGGCAATCCTTCCGCCTCAGCCTTCCAGGTAGCTGAAACTACAGGCGAGCGCTACCACACCTGGCTAATTTTTTGATTTATTGAAGAGATGAGGTCTCGCCAAGTTGCCCAGGCAGGTCTCGAACCCGCGGGCTCAGGCAATCCACTCACCTCAGCCTCCCAAAGGCGCGGGATTACAGGCTGAGCCACCAAGCCTGGCTAGGGATTTGAATTTCTTACAAATTCCTAAGTGATACTGATCTGGGGATCAAACTTTGAGACCCAATGCCCTAGAGCCTTTCAGGGCCCTAGAGCACCTAGTTCTCTGAACCCAGAAGGCTGACAAGGTTGTTAGTTGAAGACAAAAATTCTGGCTTAGTGATATTCTAAATGACAGTATATTCTCAGTATCCATCAGCTCCAATTTTAATTTTTCAGCTTTTTTGAGCAGCTTTAGTAATGTTAGGATTGAAATGTCATGGCTTTTCTCCTTCTTAGAAGTCTTCCAAAGAACACAGAGAAAACTTATTTCTATCTCCCAATTATCAAATGGATCCACTGAACCCTTTTATAAATCTAAGAAATGTTATGGAATCCTAGTGACCATATTTTCCCCTACATCTTGAAACAAATGTAAGAATCACTTCATTATAATTCATCAATTACTCCCAGCTATGGTAAAAATGACTAAAATAATAAAAATAATAGAACGCAGAAAAACTTTCTCAATGTATTGTCCAAAGTCCTGCATTATCATCTTTCAAGAAGATATCATGCCTCTGTTGCCAGCTGTTAGTTTTCACTGAAAACAAATGGGAATTCAGAATTTTTCATTTTCAATCCATAATGGCAAAATGAAAAAAACCGACAGAAGGCATTTTACAACTATAAAAAATATAAGGTGAATGCAAAATGACGAGTAGCAGTATTTTAGACTAACGATAATAGTGAAATTAACTGTTTGTGCAAAAATCTTGACTGTGAGTCCCTGGATGATGAAATTCTAGATGACCTGTTTCCAACCCAAGAATCGATGAGAGACAATGAGAAAAGGGACAAAGAAGAAATGTACTCTTACTGGGAGAGTCATTCAGATGGAAGGACTTCATCCTGCAATATTTTGTGATAAAAGCCATGATCATCCTACTTTTCTAAATGGATTTTTTTTTTTAAAGACAGAATCTCACTGTCGCCCAGGCTGGAGTGCAGTGGCAACTCATGGCCACTGCAGCCTCAACCTGCTGGGTTCAGGTGACCCTTCAGCCTCAGACTTCCAAGTAGCTGGACCTACAGGTGTGCACTACCATGCCCAGCTAATTTTTTGATTGTAGAGATGAGGTCTCGCCATGTTGCCCAGGCCGGTCTAGAACCCAGCGGCTCGGGCAATCCTCTAGCCTCTGCCTCTCAAAGTGCTGGAATTACAGGAGTGAGCCACCACACCTGGCCTGATATGTGAATATTTTATTTCATCTTTTGTGATGCTTGTGCCTCAAAATTTACTTGATTTGGTTTGCAAATGGACAAGGGGTGAAGGCAAATGTACATACAAAGGTGACTGGAAGAAAAATTATGATATACAAATAAAAACATTCACTGAATTGATTATTCTAATTGAGTTTATAACCTAAAAATGAGAATGTTTTACAATTATGGAGCAAAAATGACAAACTCCTCTTCAACACAAAATTGTAAACGAATGAAGGCTTAAAAAAGTCTTCAAGTATTACATTTTGATGGTGCAAATGCATGAGGTAGAAGTAGTAATAAGCTAAAACCTATTAGAAATATATATGGGCCAGGCTTGGTGGCTCAGCCTGTACTACCAGCACTTTGGGAGGCTGAGGCAAGTGGAATGCCCTGAGCCCATGGGTTCTGGATCAGCCCGGGCAATTTGGTGAGACCTCGTCTCTACAATAACTAAAAAATTAGCCAGGTGTGGTAGTAGTTCCGGCTACTTAGAAGGCTGAGGTGGAAAGATTGCTGGAGCCCAGCAGGTCGATGCTGGGGTGACCGTGAGTGTGCCACTGCACTCCACCAGCCTGGGTGACAGTAAGACTCCAACTCAAAAAAAAAAAAAAAAAAAAAATGAAATCTGAAATAATGTGCCAGGTTCAAACATGACAGCTGATGAGCAATTAACTGTATTTAGACGGTGCCAAGCATCTTGAGTATACAGTTCACTCTGGAACAAGATAGAACTGTGAGGGTACCTTATAGGTAGATTTTTTTCTTTTTCTTTTTTGAGTTGAAGTCTCACTCTGTCACCCAGACTGGAGTGCAGTGGCACGCTCCCGGCCACCACAGCCTCAACCTGCTGGGCTCCGGCGATCCTTCCGCTCAGCCTTCCGAGTAGCCAGAACTACAGGTGCGCGCTACCACGCCCAGCTACTTTTTTGATTTATTGTAGAGATGAGGTCTCGCCAAGTTGCCCGGGCAGGTCTCGAACCCGCAGGCTCAGGCAATCCACTCACCTCAGCCTCCCAAAGCACGGGATTACAGGCTGAGTCACCGAGCCAGGCCAGATTTTTTCTAATCAAAAGCGGATCAAGATTCAAAATCCACATATACTGAACACCCACATATACTTTTCCTGAACTCAGGTTCCACATGGCCAACTGTGGGACTTCAGGGATTTGGGTATAGGTGTGCATGGGTCCTGGAACCAATCACCCACCGTACTGAGGGATGACTGTGAATACCATCAAAATCAGGAAAATCGGGTTTACTATTGTTACATTCATATTAAGATTCCTAATAAAGTTGTTTTTCACTACCCCTTTATCCTTACTTCTGAAAAACATTTGAAAAAGACAAAAAGAACATCAAAAACACAAATAATTATTTACCTTTGGCATGAGTGTTAAAGCATTTGTACCGTTCTAGACGTTAATAATGTATAATAATCTTATACATTATTTCTGGTGGATGCTTATATATTCTCAATTTTGGCTCCCTAAATTCCAAATCTCTACCTCTTCCCATGTGACTTCTCATATATTTTAATAAGTCATTTAGTTCTTAACTATTTCTGGCTCAAAGTTAAGAGTACTAGTGAAACATCAGTTGATTCTCATTAATTCACTAGCTCTGTAGGCCAGGACCTGACATTTAACTTAGTTTTAATTCCCTATCTACAAAGAGAGGCGTCTTTAAAAGACCATCTTAAGAATAACTAAGAAATGCATAGTGTTTTATAACTTACAAAGTGCTTCTCACTTTTTCTCAAGAGCGCCTTATGATAGTTCATTTAATAAAGACACTGAGGCACAGAGTGGCTGTGACTTGCTCTGATCCTTTGCTCTTTCCACATCTTACTGTACTTGATCAAATGAGACAGAATATTGAAAGTAGTCTATGAACTACAGTTATAAAAAGGTATAAAGATAAAAGCAAAAAAACTGTCTAAAAACTTTCCTGCTTCTCTATTTGTATTAAAAGAGCAAACACTTCAGTGTGTACATAAATAACTCTATATTACCTACAACTTCTGATTTAGTAAAAAGAAAAAAAAAAGGATGAAGTTCTCCCAGTTGTTCCTTTCAGAACTTAAAGTACAAGTCCCTTGCCCAAATGCTGCATTTTGAGAAGGACACGGGTGCCCTATATATTCTTAGAGATTTTATATCAGCTACTAAAATTGACCTCCCTACTCCTCTCACTTCCTATAGCTTTCATTTCTCCACTCCAAAAAAACCAGTGAAGCCGTTTTTAAGTTGTCAACATCCTTAATAGACTTTACTATAGGACTACAATTAATTTACCTCCTTCTTAATATATATCCTAGTGACTCTTAGAATCGACTACATTGTCAGCATTTTCCTAGAGTTGTATTCTGTGATTTAAAACTACTTTTAATATCTTTTAAAATGTTATTACCAATTATTTGTGAAGTCAGTGGGCAAAGAAAACTTTGATGAGCTTTCACATACAGTAGGTGTTCATTAGAAACTGTTGACCAACTACATATTATAGCTAGCTGGTTTTCTAAAAAATTAGAAGTGTTTTTAAAATGTTATGTATGGTTTAAAAAATTTTAAAAAATCAAATACTTAAAATATTCCCAATAAAAATTCATATAAAAAACTGACTTTAAATCATCACCGTGTTGTTATTACTATAACATTAGCAACATAATCATTTTTAGACAGTATGTGAAGGACCTAGGCCCTAATCTTGAATCGCGACTATAGCCATCTCCATTAATGACAATGCTTAAAGGATTGGAAAAGGTCTTATAGGTCACCTAGTTTAAACTGATCTCATCAGAAGCTGTGAACTTAATTACTTAATCCCTTTAACTTTCTGTTAAATTGCAATATCACCTGAAGTTTTCTATCAAGCTAAGAGGTTGTTCTGAGTCTAGCATCAAGTCATGGGTAAATATTAGGAGGAAAACAATCTAATAGCTTTTTAAATGGCAGCCAAGTTACTCAAAAGCCTGGAAAACCTGACAAGAACTGAATTACCATATTAACAAGAAGAGATCTAAAAGCCAAGTAGCCGAAAGAACAGAGGGCATGGATACACCTCACTAGATGACCATTCATCTCCAGATCTTTATTGATAGTTCATCTTTCTGTGGAGTTGAAATCGATTTCTTTAAAGACCTTTGCTATCCCGGTCCTTACCCCATCTTCCACTCAAAGAAGGATGGGTCTTAACACCATCTCATTTGCTACAAAGTAGTATTCAGTAAGCCTTTAGAGTAAGATAATATGAAAGCCACTGAAGCGAACTATGGAAAAAACAAAACAAAAAAACAACTCTGCACATTCAGAAATTGATAGTGATTTAAACAATACGTCAAAGAAAACTAGATGTCCCTTCATCATCCTTAAACATGACCGCTCCACGCCCCCTCCCATAATTTCCCCATCAACGTCCCCTAGGAACTAACTGTAGGAAGGATCTAGTTTTACGATTACTGGTTACCCGCAGTTTCCACGACAATGCACCAGGAGCTAGGACAAATACACAAAAAAGCCTAACATAAGCACCGTACTTTCTCATCTCGGAATTCCAAACACCTGGCCCGGCCGTAAATATTTAATGGGCTCCTTTAAGAGACGAATGGTTTGCTATTTAAACTGATAAGCGGGGGCGGGAGGGGGCGCGTTCGAGGGGAAGGCGACCGAGGTATCTCACATCAAAATGGGCTCCTAGGTCTCACCGCCTCAGACCGCGACACCACAGCTAGTTCCACATTACACCCCGGAACAATTTTTCGGTTTAATACTGTCCTAGGTTCACTCTTACTAATGCAGTTAAGGTTAACGCTTAACGGTACACTGCAAAACCACACAGGCCGGAAAAATCTGCCCAAATGGGCACGAATGTTTCGACACTGTCACGGGAACATTTTAAGCCGGAAAACACGGAGTCTTGCCGTCTCCATTCTGAGTAGAAAGGCCCAAGTAAGCATCTTCATCAGCGCCCCAAAACGCAAATATGAGTAACCCTTGACCAAGTCCTTTCATTTGTCGACCCTTTCAGAATTCCCTTCCTCAGTCCCCGCCCCCCCCGCCCCCACTTCCTACGCAGCCATCTGGGTCTCAGCGTGTGGACCTCCTCACACCTTTCGACCCTAATAAAGAAAGGGAGACATTCCCCAGTCGTTCTTCTTATTCTTCCCCCTCGGCCCTTCTCCTTCAGGACCCCTCAGGCGCTTCCTCCTGCATCCACCCTTCCCGGCCTACCCCGGCCTTCAGTAGGCCTCAACCCTCATCCACTCCGCCATTGTTATTTACATCGTCGTCTGGGGAGGCTGAACGTTTCACCCCGTGCGGGTGAGACTCTCTGGCAGCACTCATTGTTGCGGGGATGCCGACGAGAAATGCCGAAACCGCTGGCCGTTCTCTTCAGCCGCGACACCAGCAGCCTGCAACCTTCCACCGGCCCAAGCAGCGCCACTCCAGAACGCAGAGCCCCTCCGGGCCTTCTCCGCCACAGTCGTCACCGCGGCGGCCGCTCGCCGCCCCAGAGCACTTTGGGAGTCGTAGTTTCCTGAGTCACTTCATACTGGCCCGAATAAGAGAGATGGGTGGGTGACTAAAACTACAACTCCCCGAATGCCCCGCGGCTCAACTCGCGCTGTGTGGCGGGAGAGCCCTCCGAGGCCCCGCCTCCTCCGGCCGTGGGAGGGAGCGTTCCCGCGGATGGGTATGGCGGTGAGCGTTGGTGGACAGCTTCGTCACCACAGAAGCAGCCTCGGAGTGGGTTTCACCGTGAGACGCTGCCCTACTGGCAAACGCATCTGTCGTAGTTAAGCACCTAGGGTTTAAAAGTGATGTTTGAGGATTGTTGAATTCTCACGACTACATCCACCAGGACAAAAAGAAAAAAAAAAAAAACCTTAAAAAAAATGGCTTCTACCATTTCCACCCTGGTGCTAGTTCTCGGGTGCCCGCAGGGGATTTCTAGAGGACCAGCGGTGCTACTTTCTAGAAGGTTCCGATGAATATTTTGCTGATTTCTTATACCGAAATGAGTGCAATTGTTGAGTGCTGGCTAATTGGCTGTTATTGAAACGGGGTCCACCCGCGAGGATTCCGTTAGGTTTTCCATATGGCTTTGTGTGAGGTGGAAGTGATCTTATACAACCTCGCCGTCGGGGTACAGGCATCGTCCCGTTGGGCCTTCACCAAGTGAAGTCAGTCCCTGCCTAAAAACCCTGTATCTTTTTCTGTTTTATTTACTTATTTATTTATTTTGAGTTGGAGTCCCACTCGATCGCCCAGACTAGAGTGCAGTGGCCGCTCCCGGCCACCGCAGCCTCGACCTGCTGGGCTCCGGCAATCCTTCCGCCTCAGCATTCCGAGTAGCCGGAATTACAGGCGCGCGCTACCACGCCCGGGTGATTTTTTTTTTTTTTAATTTATTGTAGAGATGAGCTCTCGCCAAGTTGCCCAGGTGGGTCTCGAACCCGCGGACTCAGGCAATCCACTCACCTCAGCCTCCCAAAGGCGCGGGATTACAGGCTGAGCCACCAAGCCCGGATCTTTTTTCTCTCAACAATCACAATAAATGTTATGCACTTGAATCATCCCCAAACCATACCATCCCATCCCAGTCTGTGGAAAAATTGTCTTCCACGAAACTGGTTCCTTGTGCCAAAAAGGTTGGGGACTGCTGCATCATACCATGGTGAGGACTGAATTAGATATGTATAAACTACTTACAATAGCTTCTGAAATATCATGTTTTGAGAGGACCATTAATAAAACCGTCTGGTCAGAAGTAAGGGATCATGAATCCCATAGGCAGTAGCGTTGGTTAATAAAAATTGAAGAGTTTTGGATTTTGTATTACAAGACTTGGGAAACAATGAAAGTTGGGTAGATGAGAAGAACTCAATTAAGAAACCACGGCAGTGATTTATGTGTGAATCAAGAACAGCCTAAAAATGCCTGATGGCTTGGAGAATGAGAAGGCAAAAGCACACGAGAAAAAGGTGGCTATGAGAAGGGTGACTAATTGAAGAATCAACTCAACAGAGAGGGTGACTTTAAGATGGCTCCCTGAATTGCAGAGGCTGAAGATAATACCATTCCTTTAAAAATAGGTGAGGGGTCAAGAATGAAAGTGGACTTTTAGGGAAGTGAATGCATTCAATTTTGGTCATGTTAAACTTTAAAAGAAAGTAAGACATGGAAGCCAGGCAGAAGATGAGGAAACAAAGCTTCTCATGAATACATGAGAGTAGACATTTTTTTTTAGTGCCATTAAAAAGAAATGGAACTCACCTTGAGTACATCTTTGCTTTTATCTTTTTTCTCTCAACAATCACAATTTGTTAGGTTCCTGCTCCTAATTATTACATTTTATTTTATTTTATTTACTTTTTTTGAGTTGGAGTCTCACTCTGTTGCCCAGACTGGAGTGCAGTGGCCACTCCCGGCCACCGCAGCCTCGACCTGCTGGGCTTCGGCGATCCTTCCGCCTCAGACTTTCCAAGTAGCTGGAACTACAGGCGCGCACCACCACACCCGGCTAATTTTTTTATTT
>CAUYQG010193232.1:0-17969 GCA_963574415.1 Tarsius wallacei
GAGGGATTGTCTAGGCACCGACAGACTTGAGAGGATGCAGTGTTCTGTCTCCCTAGAAGAATCAAATAGCAAGCCGGGCTCGGTGGCTCAGCCTGTAATCCCGTGATTTGGGAGGTTGAGGTGAGTGGATTGCCTGAGCCCGCGAGTTCGAGACCCTCCTGGGCAACTTGGCGAGACCTCATCTCTACAATAAAAAAAAAAAAAAAAAAATTAGCCGGGCGTGGCAGCGCGCGCCTGTAGTTCCAGCTGCTTGGAAGGCTGAGGCAGAAGGATAGCCGGAGCCCAGCAGGTCGAGGCTGCGGTGGCCGGGAGCAGCCACTGCACTCCAGTCTGGGCGACAGAGTGAGACTCCAACTCAAAAAAAAAAAAAAAAGATATATTTGGGTTTATGTTCTTTCCCTGAAATCAGTTGCTAATGCAAAGAAACATACTAGTAACCTAAATAATGTTTCTACTTCAAAAATATTCCTGAGAAATTTCCTTTATTTTTTGTTCACTTTGTTTTGTATCTTTAGGTCTCCAAATGCTGTGGGGGCGGGGAGAGAAGAATAGTGAAACACTAAATACCATAGTACAATATTGTGTAGTTTAATGGGAATTTGAAATAATAGAAAATCTGGTGACAAATCCCACCACTTACGTTAAACTTCCTGGTTAGTTCTCAATACCTGTATCTTTTTGAAGAATTGTTTCAACCCCAACTTTGCTGTAGGTAAAAAGAGCACATGGAGCGTCCATCCTTCTCTTTAGAAAATGAAGAGCCATTAATCAACCTGAGTTTTCTGCCTTCACAACAGCATGAAAGATCACA
Organism: Tarsius wallacei; assembly: GCA_963574415.1. Taxonomy (NCBI): domain Eukaryota; kingdom Metazoa; phylum Chordata; class Mammalia; order Primates; family Tarsiidae; genus Tarsius; species Tarsius wallacei. The sequence continues at coordinate 812 of CAUYQG010193232.1, forward strand.
TTAGAAATGCATGTTCTCCCCAACCTAGGCAGCTTTCTACTTTGCTCCTAAGAAACGGTAATGAGTGGTCAGATGCTGTGGCTCACGCCTGTAATTCCAGCACTTTGGAAGGCCGAGGTGGGAGGATTTGCTTGATCCCAAGTGTCAAGACCAGCCTGAGCAACATAGCAAGACCTCGTCTCTACAAAAAAAAAAAAAAAAATTTAAAAATTAGTTGGTGTGGTAGTGCGCACCGGTAGTCTCTGTGACTCAAGAAGCTGAGGCAGAAGGATCTCCTGAGCCCAGCAATGAGCTAAGATCATGCCACAGAACTCTAGCCTGGGTGACAAAAGTGAGACTCCAACTCAAAAAAAGAAAAAGGAATGGGTGATTTTTAATCAGAAACAGTCTAAAGCCCACATCCCAAAGCAAGATTTATTTTTACAAACAAACTGTCCTTAGAAAGGCATCTACCATCTACATAATCTGGTTCCAAAATAATAATAATAATAATTGTAGAATATTAGAAATAAAAGGATCTTTGTCCAAACCTCTAACCAGTTGCTTCTAATTCACAAAATAGAAGCCATATCCCCAAAAGAGTAGGGACTGTGCTTTATGTGACACATGATCACTGAAGAAGACTGGGAGTAAGGTCAATGTATTTGGGCAGTATGGAAGTGGAAGGGGATAATCAGAGAGGGAGGGAGGAAGGAGAGGGGAAGAATAGAGGGAACAAGAAAGGAGAAAGGAAATTGGGAAAGAGAGACAAGAAGGTAGGTATTATTTTATCAAGATTAAGTGTTGTTGTTGTTGTCATTGTCACCATTGTCATAGTTTTGAGTCAGTGTCTTACTCTCTAGGCTGGAATGCAGTGGCATAATCAAAACTCACCCTGGCCTTGACCTCTGGGGCTCAGGCAATCCTCCCACTCTAGCCCAAGAGTAGTGGGACTGTAGGTGTTTGCCACCACCCACCGGCTAATTTTTTGGATATTTTATATAGACTAGGTCTCATTATGTTGCTCAGGCTAGTCTTGAACTCTTGGGCTCAAGCAATTCTCCCTCCTCCACCTCCCAAAGTGCTGGGATGACAGGCATGAGCCACCATGCTTAGCCAAAGTAAGTATTATATACATATATTAAATAGGTATATTTATTTTGCCAATAACTTTACTATTTAGATTACCTAATTAAATGATCTCAGCAAACCACTAATAAAGATAATAATATTCTATACTTAGAGTTGAGGAAACTAAAGTTCAAAGAACGTAAGTTCATATATTTTTTAGTGCTCTGGAGAAAGGAGGCTTGATAGTAGAGATGGAATTCCTCTTGAACAGCACAAGGGCAAGAGAAAGCATGGGTGACAGACTCGCACTTATTAAATGCTTCCTGTTTTTGACTACAGGACTGTAATGAAGAAATCACAGTTCTGCCAAAGAATTACATAGGCCCTGTTTGTGGCTCTGCATTAGTGTTGGCGAAAGCTAATTTCTTCCCTGTCAGCTGCAGCAAAGGAAAGAGTAGGAGCAGGATTCACAGTGTTTTCCCTTCTGTAAGTTCTAACTATTCCACTAACGTCTCCCTTAACTTTCTCACCAAGGGTGGGATGTACGAGTAGCAGATTACAGAGCCACACTAGGAAATGGCCTAATATTGTTATGTAATGCTAAAAAGGAGGAAAACATCACCCTGATCCAGGCAGTATTTGCACCCCAAGATGTAAATTTTGGTTATTCTGATTTTAGCTCCTGGAACAATAGGTGCTATGACTGATTGGGCTAATAACCGATTTCAGAAGAAAAGAAAAGCCTCCTGAATTGCACTGTGTCTGCAATTTGTAAGCAGGACTTTGCTGACACATTCTTTAAATAATTTAGAAAAAGTGAAAGGCTCTCCAATTCACCAGCATCTCTTGCCTCAAGACACACAATTTTCTTCTCAGGGTCCCAAAGGTAATGTTCCGAGGCTTCATGCCGACTTTTCTAGAGAATGTTAGACAAATCACTTAACTTCTCTGTGTTTCAGTTTTTTCCGTTATAAAATAAGGAAGGTGGACTGGTCTCTAAGACACATGCCTGCTTCGGCCTTCTGCACTTACGTGGCTCTCTTAAAGGCTAGGACATGGATTAGCTCTGGATTTTTCTGCACCAGTGTAAAGAATTATTCTTAAGTGTTCATTGTCATCATCATCATCATCCTTATCCCAGCAACCTAAGTAGGGTGTCTGTTATATGCTCAGAACTGTATCTATAATCTGTTCTATATCTCTATAGCTCACAATAAATTTTTATTATCTACAGTCTACTGATGAAAAAATTGCACTAGCTTAAGAGGCATTCGATATTGAGGTTTAATTTGGGGATGGGTTCTATAGGATATTTTCGAAATTAAGTCACCAAAAAAATTTTAAAATTGTGTGCACATTTTAAAATTAATTCTTTCTCTTTATTTAGAGTTACTTCCCAAGACTGGATTCACTAGAGAATAATTGTGGTTTCAAAGACACAAAAGTATCTTCCAAGGCAGCACAGTCCTCATTCCATCTATGAGGCAGCTCCGGATCTTATCAGCCCACGAACAGAATGAGCCACTCCTTTGCCAGTATCCTTTCTGGACCCTACACATATTTCCATCACAGCACCCATAGCATTTTATGGAATGTAATCATTACCTGCCCATCCCTCTTTATTGGATTCTCTCTGTGACTCCCTAAGAAGATGACTGTTTTACTTCCTGAAAGAACCCTTTTTTTTTTAATCTTTACGCTTCCATCAATTCAGTAGCACCTAATATATAGTAAGCTCATAAAACAGTCTCGAATGAATGAAATGTTGATAAATTAGCTTTCACAGTATTGTATAAATTTAAACTACAAGCAAAAAGTGTATGTGTGTGTTTTATCTTTTCTCCATTCACATCAGCATGGTGGGCTGCCAGGGACAGTGCCCTTAAAAATTCTTTTCTTTCCCAGCCCCACACTCTAAGAGATGTGTTTGCGACCACCCTCCCTTTCAGTTCAAGAAATTCTCTTGGTTTTGCTAAAGTTCAAACCATCTAGCCCGGAGACGATTTTATTCCTACTCTGGGTCCTCCTTCTTCACTTATCTCCTCACTATCCTCAGCTGGTTGGATGGTTAAACATTACTCTACAGTTGCCCTTGACAAGCCCATAAACATTGGAGATAGAAACAGTTACCATCATCTCTCAGGTGATACCATTATTTCCTGATTGATCAGCATTAGACATTAGATGAGTTATTGGCTCTCTGCTGAAGAAGGGCTATGATTCACATCTTGTCCCGCTTCCTCCTTACATACTTATTATTTATGTTTTCTCTATTGGAGACCCCTAAATTTATTTTCTCATCAGTACACTTTCTTAATTTATACCCTCAATCCGTGGAGGAGCACATCCTCAAGGAACTTCCTATGAAGGTTCCATGGAAAGTAGATTTTTAATGTCTTGGTATATCTGAATATATTTTATTATTGGATTGATCATTTGGCTGAGCATTATATTTTAAATGGAAGACAGTTTCCCTTGTAATTTAAAGACATTGATCCATTTTCTTTTAGCATTCACTGTTACTGTTGAAAATTGTGATGCCAGTCTGGATCTCATCCACTTGTAAATGACCTTCCCCCCACCACTCAAGTCCTGCTCCCACTGCTGGAAACTCTATGCGCTCATATCCTAAATTTCACAAAGGTGAGTTCCATCTGCTAACTCGTCCTGGCATCCACTAGGCTCTTTTAACAGGAACTTTGTGATTCTCTGTTTTTGCACAAATTTCACCCTCTGAGAGAGGCCTTTCCTGACCATGCAGTTGAAAGAATTTAGTCAATACTCGTTTAAAAAATTATTTGAGGGCTGGGCTCATGCCTCTAACCACAGAACTTTGGTAGGCTGAGGTGGGAGGATTGCTTGAACCCAGGAGTTTGAGACCAACCTGAGCAACATAGGAAGACCTCATCTCTACAAAAAAAATTTTTTAATTAGCCAGGCAGAGAAGTGCATGCCTGTAGTCCCAGCTACTTGGGAGGCTGAAGCAGAAGGATTGCCTGAACCCAGAAAGTCGAGGCTGTGGTGAACCATGAGTCAGCCACTGCACTCTAGCCTGGGTGACAGAGTGAGATTCCCAACTCAAAAAAAAAAAAAAGAAATTATTTGTTTTACATTTTAAAAAGAGGTAACAAAAGATCTATCTGCATGTGTGGGGCTTATCGCCTCTCGGGCTTCACTGTAGATTGAGTGTGTGGACAGCTGTCCATGAGGAGAGACAGCCATTACGTGGGGGGGGGGCACCCCCCCAGATGAGATATTGGAGAAGAATTTACAGTGGGGGGCAAACATCCAAGACCCACCACCCAGTGAGTTCACTCTGAGAGCAACTGAGGTACAAAATTGTATCTAGAGTTATAAGTAACGATCTTTAAAAATAATGTGTGTGTGTAGTGGGAGGGGTGTGGAGAGAGACAGAGACAGAGATGCTGGGGAGAAAGTGAGAGAAAGAGAATAGAAATCAGACATAAGTCCACTTAAATAGATGTAGGATGATTGGTGATTATTTTTTATCTCCACATTTTCCTGTGTCTTTCCAATGTTTATATTTATTATAGAAATTTATAAAACTGTAAAAATTAACAAGTTATTTTCTCAGGATGCTGCAGTGAGGCTTATGTGTGTGTTACTGTGTCTTTGGACGGTCCTGTGTGGAGGGCTAGGCAGCACTTCCTCTTCAGTCCAAGGCCCTTCCTGCTTCTCCCCCTCAGCTTTTTCCATGTCCTTCTCACGTTTTAACCATTTGGAAATATCACTTTAATTTAGACACAGATTTATTTAGAAATCTTATATTTGATAGAGTTGTTAGCATTTCTGCTACCTAGGCAACAAAATATGGTTCTGTCGCTAACATCTTTTCATTTTTAGCAAAGCAAAATCTTAAAACCTTTTAGTAAACTTATAAAAATAAAAGCCAAACTTAAATATATTTCTTTATTTTAAAAAAAGAAAAATGGGGTAATAAGTATAATGACTGCACATATCACTGTGTCTCTTGGAGAACAAGGTTGGAGAGAAAGAAAAGGATGCACATTTCAAAATAAAATGAAATACATCTGAAATAGCAATAAAATCTATTTCTAATTTTCAAAGTTTGATAATTTCTTGAAAAGCACACTGACCAACTATGCATATTGCATCTTAAACATGCATGAACCCACGCGCATTATTTTTTAGATTATGGAAGCAATACATCTTGTTATAGAAAACATTAAGGTATTAAAAATGTATATAAGAACTCCATAAATACCCTAAACACCACAGACAGTTTCTTTAAGGTACAGTTTTAATTTCTACCCTTTTACTTAAAAATTTATATTTTGAACCTCTATCATATCATTGAAGTTCTTTAAAATCCAAATTCTTCAGAACCGTCAATGTACCATGATCTTAACCAAACTAATGCAGTTTGTCATGTCATTTCCTTCCAGTTTTTTATATTATAAGTAAAATGTAAGTAACATCCTTGGGCCAAAAGCATCATCTGCATCTCTTTTACTCTCCTAATGGCAGAATTCCAAAAGAGGCTTTTAGGTTCTGGGAGCACACTGCCCAACACCTCTCAGGAAGATGGCAGAGCATGCCCTCCCGAGTCACACAGCATGACAGCATCCACCTGACCCTCTAACACTGAACTGACAGTAAGTAGGTCAAACATGATGTTTAAATTTGTGAGACTTTGGGAGAAATAGCACTTTCCCCCATCTTTATTGGCCATTTGTAATTCTTCCATAAATAACCCATGTCTTTTCACCCATTTTTTTTTTTTTCTGTTCAAGTGCTCATATTTTCTTATAGGTTTATTTTTAAAAACTCTGAAAACAAATGTTACTAACTCCTTGCCTGTCATCAGTGGCAGACAGTTTTTCAATTTGTCATGTTAATTTTTTTTGTGATACTTTCTTTTTAGTTTAAGAATGATAGGGACTTTAAAACTTTACTTAGTAGCATCCAATAAACATCGACTATCATCATTTCATCTTGTCCCAGAGCCTTCTCTTCCTTACTCAAAGGGTCCTTCTCCTGGGAGTCACCCCTATTATTTTCTCTTTATATTTGTGTTGTTTCCTTTGCTACAATCATTGTATTATATAGACGCCACTAGAATTGATGATTGTGTGTGACCTCTGGGATAAGGTAAGGATCTAGCTTGATATTTTCCAAATTCCATTTATGGAGTAATCCATTCCTTCCTTTGTTGTGTGATGTTGCTTTTATACTATTTCAGGCAATTACATATAACAGAGTGTTTTCTTTTTCTTTTTTATCGATCCATGCTTGTGCCAATACCACTCTTTACTGTGGCTTTGTAATATATCTTCTGTCTGGTAGAATACGTTTACTCCTTCTCATTAGCTTGCTTTTCCAAATTTTCTTTTTGCACAGACACATGATATGTCTTTTTTAAGCCTTATTTTATGTTTCTTTGTATAGTTCTGTGTTGTTTTTCACAAAGGTCTGACACATTTCTTATTAAGCTTGTATTTCTAGGTATTTTATATTTGTGAAAGAGATTTTTCCTCATTATATCTTCTGACTGTTGCTGATGTGTTTGAAATTTATTTGTACTTACATTCTTTCATCTTACTGAACTGTTTTAATTATTTTCAGCTGATTCTCTAGGGTTTTTCTAGATATGTGTATTACCATATCGGCTGCAAATGATAGCTTTGCACTCTCTTTTCTAGTAACCACACATCCTATTTCTGTTTTCTTCTGTGACCAAGATTTATAAAATAATATCAAATAGGGAAAATAGCAGAAATTCTTGTTTTGTTTCTGATGTTGATAGAAATGTCTCTAGTGATATTTACCCAATAAATAATAATGTGGGCAGTAAGATATACTTTAATGTGTTAAGAAACTATTCTTCTATTCATAGGTAACAAAAAGCTTTTTTCCCTTTAGAAATGATTATAATATTTTTATCACTGTCTTTTAAAATGTAATGATCATATGGTTTTTCTTATTTGAGCTATTAATTTGATATAGTCAAACTGATTTTTTTTTATTTTGCTTGGCTGTGGTGGATTATTCTTTTAAAATATTTTTAGTTCAATTGGCTAGTAAATTGCTTGTAATTTTTAAATGTATGAGTTCTATTCTTTGTATTCTATCTTTATTAGGTTTTATTATTAAGAATAATAATGGCAGTTGGGACAACTTTACAAGATCATACCATGTTCTGCTGCATTAAATCTTACCCAAATTTTCTCACATAATTCTTACAATAATTTTACAAATTAGATGTTGTGTTATCTATATTTTGCAGATAAGGAACTGAGGTCCAGAGGGTTTCTTGACCCAGCAAGATCATGCAGTTTGAAAGGGAAGCCTGTTTCTACAGCCTATGCTACATAGTATTGGGGAATTAAAAATGAGTTGGAAAGTTTTCCATGTTCTGGAATAGAGTATATAGAGTGGGAAAAATCTGCCTCTTGAAGGTATGAAAAGACTGATCCATATATGTACAGGAGACGAAATGATACTATGAGAATTCAAGGGCTTTGAAACCAGGTCTGATTTCTGACTCTGTCCATTACTTAATAGCATTCAATAAATAGAAACTGTAATCATTATAAAAACATCTTGTCCCAGAGCCTTCTTTGACAACATTTTCATTTGTGCCTGGGTCTTTTTGTAATTTTTTAAATAAAATCCTGTTGAACCAGGAAATTATGTATTTCATCTAGATGATGAAATGCATTATTTCATATTCGTATGTACTATTCTCATAATTATAGTCTTAAAATCTCTGTATCTGTTGTCATATCTTTGGTATGGCATTTAATTAGTCCTTGGTATTTAATTGTGTGCTTTTTGTCTTAACTAAATTTGTCTATTATTTTAAAAACTAACTTTTTATTTTAGAATAGTATAGTAGGCTTTCCAAAAATGTCTGTGTCCTGATTACCAGAACCCGTGGATGTTATCTTATATAGCAAAAGGTACTTCGCAGCTATGACTAAATTAAGGATCTCTTGTCATGGGGAGATTATCCTGGATTATCCAAGTGTCATCACAGGATCCTTAGAAGATGAACACAAGAAGGTCAGACAGAGGAGAACGCAATCTGACAACAGAGACAGAAGTTGGAGGGATGCAGCCACAAGCCGAGGAATGCCAGCAGACTCTAGAAGCTGGAAAAGATACGGAATGTCATCTCCCTGGATCCTCCAGAAGGAATCACTCTGCTGGTACCTTCATTCTAGCCTCCTAAGACTCATTTGGGACTTTTGACTTGTAAAACTGTAAGAAGATAAATTTGTGTTATTTTAAACCACTAAGCTCATGGTAATTTGTCAGTGCCACAATAAGAAAAGAATATAGACCGGGTGCAGCAGCTCAAACCTATAATCCCAGCATTCAGGAAGGCCGAGGCAAGAGGATTTCCTGAGCCCAGGGGTTCGTGACCAGCCTGGGCAACTTGCTGAGACCTCAACTCTACAATATATCAAAAAATTAGCCAGGCATGGTAGCACACGCCTGTAGTTCTGGCTACTTGGAAGGCTGAGGCGGAAGGATCGCTGGAGCCCAGCATGTGGATGCTGGGGTGGCTGTGAGTGTGTTACTCCACTCCAGCCTAGGCAACAGAGTGAGACTCTGACTCCAAAAAAAGAAAAGAAAAAAGAAACTAAAACAAACAGTTTTACATTAACAGAAAAATTGCAAAGATGTCACACATCTACTACATACCCCATACCCGATTTCCCTGTTACTTTTATCTTTTATTAGTATGATACATTTGTCAAAATTAATGAAACAATATTGGTTTATTGTTGTCAACTGAAGTCCATACTTTATTCAGGTTTCCTTAGTTTTTACCTAATGTCCTTTTTCTGTATAGGATCCCATCCAGGACACTACATTGCATTTAGTCATCATGTCGTCTTAGGCTTTTCTTTACTCTGACACTTTCTCATACATTCCTTGTTTTGGATGACCTTGGCAGTTTGAGAAGTACAAGTCAGACATTATTTAAAGTGTCCCTTGATTGGGATTTGACTGGTGTTTTTCTCATGATTTGACTGAGGTATATTTGACTTTGGGCAGATGCAGAGAAAGACCATAGAGATCAAGTGCCATTGTCATCACATCATATCAAGGGTACTCACTGTCAACAAGAATTATTGTTGATGTTGATATCGACCGCTTGACTGAAGTAGCGTTTGTCAGGTTTTTCACTAAGTTACTCTTTTTCCTTCTTTTGTCTATTATTTTTCCCCCAAAATGAGCTTTTTGTCTTTATTATTATCATTATTATTATTTATAGACAGGGTCTCACACTCTCACCCAGGCTGCAGTGCAGTGGCACAATCACAGTTCACTGTGGCCTCGAACGCCTTGGCTCAAACAATTGTCCCACGTCATCCACCTATGTAGCTGGTGATGCAGATTTTTCAGGTCAGCCTGGGCTTGGAGTGTCAGCTCAATGGGTCAGTCAGCCAAGCCCCAGAGAGGGTGGTCTGGAGGGACTGTTAAGCCTAGCCCCGGAAGCTTCAGCTCTCATGGGCTGGCGAGCCAAGCCCTGAGAGTATTGCTGGTTCAGCGGGCTGGCAAGCCTAGCCCCCGGGAGTGTCTCAGTTTCAGAATCTCGCTTTCTCCTAGCAGCTCTCCTGGTTCAGTTGACTCTGTTGGCTGGCAAGCCAGCCTCTGGGGTGCATGGCTTTTCGTCTCCGACAATCTTCTGCAGCTCTTCAGGGTCGCGGTTCTTGTCTCATGCCCAGAAAGAATGAGGAACATGGACAGCCCAAAAGTGAGCAAGCAGGATTTACTGAGGACAGAAAAGCTACCACAGTGGGAGGGGACCAGAAGGTGTTGCCTGTCTCTGGGGGTGGAAAACTGGGTGCTTATATAGCCCTAAGTCCAAGACGATTGGTTAGTACTAGCTGTGAGCTGTTGCTGTTCTGATTGGTCAATATTAAGGACCAATCAACAGGAGGTAGGGGCCTAATGGTGAGCTGATTTGTTGCTTTTTGATTCCAGCAGTGAGTACCTATGCTCTAGCTTGAGAGGCTCACAGGGAGCTTGTTTGCCAATGCTGAGCCTGAGAGGCCTGCTGGGAATTTGCTACATTATTATCAGAGGACCTGTCTGTCTGCCCAGGCTTTCTCTAGCTATCTCCTGTCTCACTGGGACTACAAATACACACCACTGTGCCTGGCTAAATCTTCTTTTTTTTTGTCTTGAGACAGGATCTTGCTATGTTGCTCGGGCTGGTATCAAACTCCTGGCCTCAAGTGATCTTTCTGCCTCAGCCTAAAAGGAACTTTCTAAAATTTGTCAGTTCCACTGTTTTTCTGCTTTATAATTAATTAATTTCTGCTTTTTTGTTGATTAATTCCTTTTGTCACGCTTGTGGTTCCTTTTCTGTTCTTTTTCGAACTCTTTAGTTAAATCCTACATTTATTTATTGTTTTTTAAAAATTAATTCATAAAGTAAGGGTGCTGATCTCAAACTGGGTGAGGTGGGGACCAAGTGAAGACCAAACTTTGCCTGTACAATGACCATTTGTATACCTAACATTGAATTGTACGCCACATCTTTAAAATAAAATAAACACATAAAGCATTTAGGGACGCATGATCTCCAGTTAACAAGGGGCTATTTGTTTAAACACTTGTTATTAATTTCCATGTTTATAACATAGTGGCAAGAGTGTACCTTATATAATCTCTGTCTTTTAGAACTTTGTTAGTTTTTATTTTGGACTATTATTTGCTTGCTTTCTATTAATATTTCATGAATATTTTGAAAGAAGTCATGTTTTCTGTTTGCGGGGTATAAACTAGACACTAAATTTTGCAGTGGATAAGAATGTATCTGTGTTGATTACTATTAAATACCCAGCTCTTTGTACTGGGCCCTATACAAAGTAGAACTGCATTAAATAATTATTGAGTAAATGATTGCAAAATTTTGACATCCCTATTTTGGTTGTAAAAATCAAAAATGTCTCCAGACATAGCCAGCTGTCCTCTTGCAGACAAAAATCTCTCCTGGTTGTGAACTCCTACTCTAAAATAATATGACCGTTCACAGAAAATCCAAGACAATCTTCTCAACAGAGTATTAGAATTAATATTTGAATTCATCAAAGTTAGTTGATAGATACAAAATCAATATACAAAAAAAGATTTGTATTCCTATATAACTGTGATAAACATTTAGAAAATGTAGTTTTAAAATAAATAATATCAACACAGCAATAAAAATTAAAAGGATAAATCCAATAAAATATGTACAAGAATTTTATGAAGAAAACTATAAAAATATAGTGAGAGATGTTAAAGAAGACCTAAGAATGAATGTTCTCTGGGAGAGCAACAATTATTGAAATGGACAATGGGTATAAATCTATTTGCTAGTTTTTTCCATTCCTACTGTTCTATCATGCACTTACCTTTTATGTGCATTCTCATATGTGACAAATATTACAAACCATTGTGTAAACAAAATGTTAGTCATGTATAAGATTCCTAGCCTATAAGAGTGTAGTGTTCTTAAATAAGATTTAGAAACATATATAGTTTCAACCCCTGAAAAATAATGTCCTTCTCAATGCTAATTTATATTTTAGCATCAAAACTCCAGACATCAGAACCAAAGAAGATTTCCAACATCGTGCCAGAGGGTAGCTTCTAAGTTTACTCTGGCACAGTGCCACTTACAGGGTGAGAAAAAGTTCATGATTTCCCGTTGTGTGAAGTCACATGTATGGAGTCTTTTTGTCCAAGTGGCCTTGTCATGTGAGACCGCTAAATATTTTTCACTTGGCCTTCCAATCACGTCCAAAGTGTCATACCCCTAGAAGCAATCTGATGTATGAATAATGGAAGTTTGAACTGAAGCTCAACAGTTTGTAAGAACTGTACTGTGCTTAGTGAACCCAATGCAGACCTTTCCAAAGCTCACTGAGAACATTTACAAGACGAGGAAAATTCAAATTAAGAGCCAAAGTCATTTCAGAGCTGAGAGGTAAAAATAGAGTGCTGGTCAGGTTATTAAAGGACAAAGAACACAAAGTTTATTTTGTTGGAGAGCAGAGTTTGAATTCAAATGGCGTTTCTCTCATTTAAGACTTGTTCATTTTTACAAAAAAGCAAAAGCAAACAAAAATTTATTAGAGAGTAGAAGGTAAATAGAATTGGGGTTTAATTTTTTACATGGCATGGGAATAAAATATGCAATATTTCTCCTATTTTTCAACATAATCAAGCGGTTGTTTGGCATGAATATAAGTTTTGAATTTATGCTTTAAACAGCATCGTTTTTGCCTTCAGAAGCAGACCCGATTCCCCTGGGGCTGTTGAATCACAGGAGTCCACAAAGGCTTGTGTCTACTTGTTTTATTCTGCAGATTCGCAATCAGCCTTCATGAATGCTTGTTTTGACACTGTCCCTTTAGCAATTTGTGTGCACTAACCAAGCTCCTCCTTCCCTCCAATAACAAATCTTCATTCGAATTCAACTTGTGAGCCATTTAAGCCCTGAAAACTATACATCTTAGAATATTATTTAGCTCATCTATCTGCTAAAATTAGATGACAAAGTTCTCAGTAAAACATACAATTTGACAAATCTTCAACACGTATATATGTATGTGTTAAAGCAATATTCCTCTAAGGAAAATATTAGCAGGCATTTATACAGTTATTAGGAGAGAGAAGGAGCATCATTTCTTTGAGGATTTCTCCAGAAAGGAGTGTTCTGTATTACACTCTCCAACAGAAATAGGTGAGATAGATTGTGAGTAGATGTGATATTCCTGTAATGATATTAATTATGAAATCTTTTATGGAAGCCCTTTATGAAATCTGTTCCTTTTCACTTGCCTTCCTGGCTAGATCTATGACTGCTTTGAGTTGAGTGAAAGAAACCCAGCACAGGTCTTCCATGAATCTCCAGAAGGGCCTCCAATATACCTAATCATCTAGTTTTTGCCATGAGTTGGAAGGTCTCAGGGAACCCAGATCCTCTTTGCACAGTGACCTTAGGAATTTGGATCTTAACGACTTAAAAATGAAGGCTCTGGAATTTCTAAAAAGCGTCGTGACCTGGATGAGGAAAGTGATGCTTTTTGAGGCTGCGTATATTTTCTGACAAGACTGGAAAAACATCAGTTAGCCACTTCAGAGAATAGTATTTGAGAACTGTGGATATTATGACAAGGTGGGGAATAGAGACCCCAGTATCTCCCGTGCTCTCATACACTACTGGCTTTTATTCCTCTTCATCTATTTCTCCTTGATAATAAAACTCTTGCCTCCTCAACAATCAGTCAGACTGGAAACCCTACTTCACCACAGTTTGAAGAACAGTCATACTGTATTAATAGAAGGTAACTTCCAGGAATCATGTATTTCTGCAGGTTCTGTTTTACCCAGCTGTTTAGAAAAATGCCTTTTTTTTTCTCTTTTTTGTTCACCACATGGAGCTAAGACCAATGTGATGCTTTCATATTTGGTACTCTCATCTAATAATGTGAGTTTTCTTTGCTCAATATAGTTTACGAAGTGCTTTCTTTTATTTAATGATATGTCTCAAACAGTTCATCAGAATATGATGGGGTATACAGCATCAAAGAATAAAAAGCATCAATTTATTGTTCCTGCTGGTAAGGCATTTAAAATGTTATTTATGTGTTAAAACAAACATACATCTATTATTCAATACAATGTATAATTCACCTGAATTTCTCAGATAAAGGACAAAGACTTCAAAGAAATGTCATGCCTGAAATTTCCTGCTATGAGCTTTGCCTAAGAGCAGTCGCCTAAGAGCATTAAGCGTGTTTGGTTGAAATGTGAGTTGATATAGGTAAGCATTTTTTTCTTATTTTATGTTTCCCCCCCAAATGTACAATAGATAACATGTGTATTGTTATCACCCTCCCTTTTCAAAACAGAAAACTAAAGCTTAGGAGGTTCGGCACTTCACTAGGTCACTTTGCCACTTTCTAATTTGACAAGACTCTTTCTAGCTGCTTCTACATGAGTAAGATCTTAGTCTACAATGGTTTCCCTGGGGTGGTAGGCTGAATACTATAACCTTTCAAACACGTCTATATCTGCATCCCGGAACCTGTGACCCTATTACCCTCCAAGGCAAAAGAGATACTGCAGATGTGATGAAGGTAAGTATTTTGAGGTGGGGCAATTATCCTGAATGATGTAGCTGAGCCCATTGTAACCATGGGGTCCTTATAAGACAAGGATCCCTGATCCCTTGGTACAGTCTGTGGACAGTTAGAAAACAGGCCGCACAGCAGAGCAGTGCTCTGCCTCCAGTCAGATCAGCAGCAGCATTAGATTCTCATAGGAGCACAAACCCTACTGTGAACTGCATAGGCGAGGGATCTAGGTTGTTCCCTCCTCATGAGAATCTAATGCCGATAATAATATTTTCAAGGTTCATCTACCCTGTAGCAGCACTTTATTCCTGTTTTTCCTTTTTCTTTCTTTGTTTTTTTTTTTTTTTTTTTTTTTTGAGTTCGGAGTCTCCTGTTGTCAATTGTTGGTGGGAAGGTAAAATGGTTCAGCTGCTATGGAAACAGTTTGGTGGGTCCACATTAAATTAAACATAGAATTACTATATGATCCGGGAATTCCACTCCTGGGTATATACCCAAAAGAAGTAGGACCAGGTGTCATGGCTCACGCCTATAATCCTAGCACTTTGGGAGGCCGAGGTGAGAGGATTGCCTGACTCCATGGATTCGAGACCAGCCTGGGCAGCATGGTGAGACCTCATCTCTACAATAAATTAAAAAATTAGCCGGGCATGGTGGCGCGTGCCTGTAGTTCCAGCTAGTTTGAAGGCTGAGGCGGGAGGATCACCTGAGTCCAGTAGGTCGAGGCTGCAGTGGCCATGAGCGTGCCACTGCACTCCAGCCTGGGTGACAGAGTGAGACTCCAACTCAAAAAAATAAAAAATAAAAAGAAGTGAAAAGAAGTGAAACAGGTGTTCAAACAAAAACTTGTGTGCAAACATTCATGCAGCACTATTCACAATAGCCAAAAGGTGGAAACAACTCAAATGTCCATCAACTGATGAATGGACAAACAAAATGTAGTATATCCATACAATGGAATATTACTGAGACTTAAAAAGGGGCCAGGTGAGCTGGCTCACCCCTGTAATCCCAGTGCTTTGGGAGGCCAAGGAGAGAGGACTGCTTGAGCTCAAGAGTTTGAGACTAGCTTGGGCGACATAGCAAGACCTAGTCTCTACAAAAATAATTTTAAAAATAGCTAGGTGTGGTGGCATGCACCTGTAGTCCAAGCTACTCAGGAGGCTGAGGCAGTAGAACCACCTGAGCCCTGGAGGTCAAGGCTGTGGTGAGCTGTCATCATGCCACTGCACTCCAGGCTGGGGGACAGCTTGATAACCTGACTCAAAAAAAAAAAAAAAAAAGAATGAAGTACTGATACATGCTGCAGGGTAGATGAACCTTGAAAATATTATCCTAAGTGAGAGAAGTCACTAATAAAAGGCCACATATTGTATTATTCCATTTATATGAAATATCCAGAGTCTGCAAACACATAGATCGAGAAAGCAGATTAGGGTAGCCAGTGGACAGAAGGAATGGAGAAGAGTGAGTTTCTGCTTAACTGTACGAGGTTTGCTTCTGGGTTGATGAAAATAGTCTGGAATGAGATAGTGGTGATGTTTGCAGAACATTGTGAATGTCACTGATGGTAAACTCTGTATTAAGTATATTTTACCACAATATAAATAACTTTTTAAAAGACAAATAGAGGCTGGGCACAGTGGCTCATGCCTGTAATTCCAGCACTTTGGGAGGCCAAGGCAGGAAGATTGCTTGAACCCAGGAGCTCAGGATTAACCTAGGCAACACACAAGACCTCATCTCTACAAAAAAAAAAAATGTAGCCAGGCATAGTGGCATGCTCCTATAATCTCAGCTACTGAAGAGATTGAGGTAGGGGGATTGCTGGAGCCCAGGAGTTCAGGACTGTGGTGAGCTGTGATTATGCCACTGTATTCTAGCCTCGGTGACAGAGACCCCAACTCAAAAAAAGAAAAAACAAAAAGACAAATAGAGCTAAAAATGTTTAAAGTCAAAGTGTAATAAACCACTGGACCTCTGCTCCACCAAGTTCTAGTTCCCAGTTCTACAGTCTAGGGACTTCCATTTAAAATTGGTGTTTTGATAGCTGACTGTTTGGATATTTGCTACATATTTCCAAAAGACTTACTAAGTAGACAGCAATTAACTTGCCCAAGACCAAACAGCTAGTAAGTATTGAAGCCAAGACTTGAATGTAAGTCCTTAACTCTAAATCTAAAGACCTTTAATCATCATCATCATCATCATCATCATCATCATCATCATATCTGGAAAGGACACTTACTATGTATTGTAAGCAGAATAATGACCTTTAAAGATATCCACATCCTAATCCCGGGAATCTGTGAATATATTAGATGGCATGGCTAGGAAAAATTAAGGTTGCAGATGAAATTAAGTTTACTAATCAGCTGACCTTACAATGGATTTTCTGGATGGCCTGATGTAATCGCAAGAGTCCTTGAAAGTGGAAGAGGGAAGCAGAAGGGAGAGAGTCAGAGGAACATGTGGTTACAGAAGATGGGCACAGATAAATGAAACAGTGTCGGCTTTGAAGATGGAGGAAAGGGGCCACAAGCCAAGACATGTGAGTGCCCTCTAGAATCTGGAAGAGAAAACAAATTCCTCCCCAGAACCTCCGAAAAAGAGCATAGCCCTGCGGACTATTCAGTTTTTACCCAACGGGGCCTATGAGAAACATTTGACCCACAGAACCGTAAACTAATACATTTGTGTTGTTTATGCTTATAAGTTTCACATGGTTTGTTAGAGCAGCAATAGAAAACTAAAACACTATATTCCAGGAATTTTTCTAGGTGCTTGTGCATATTAACTTACAAGGTCTGACAAGTAAGTTTGCAAATTTATCCTAGAAAAAGTGCTACATGCCTCATTGTTGAATTTCACTATGGTCATCTTAGATGTACTCCCCTTGGGAAGCTATGCACCAATGCCAGTGCGTAGTCCACTCATCAAAGCAATTTTGGAACTGTTTTTCTGGAATGGTCATCAAA
>CAUYQG010193236.1:0-10104 GCA_963574415.1 Tarsius wallacei
CGCGCGCCTGTAGTTCCAGCTACTTGGAAGGCTGAGGCGGAAGGATCGCCGGAGCCCAGCAGGTCGAGGCTGCGGTGGCCGGGAGCGGCCATGCACTCCAGTCTGGGCGACAGAGTGAGACTCCAACTCAAAAAAAAAAGAGGCATGGACAGAAGTGGTAAATGAAATAATGGGCAGGCCATGTGTGGACTAAAATAAGTATCAGATTCTGAATTAAAGTCTGTCACCAGATGCAGCTGTACAATTGAAGTACATCAACTCACTCGCCACTCACTGATAGGGTTTTGATATGAGTTGCAAGTAATTGATTTATTATGCTCTCTGCAGTCAAACCACACTGCTAATGTCAACCTGAATTTGCAGTCACTCTCCAGCACTGGCATCACTGCCTCTGCTCCACCTCAGATCATCAAGCATTAGATTCTCATAAGGAGTGTGCAACCTAGATTCCTCACATGTACAGTTCACAATAGCATTCACACTATGAGAATCTAACTGCCGATGCTGATCTGACAGATGGCAGAGCTCAGGTAGTAATGTGAGTGATGGGGAGTGGCTGTAAATACAGATGAAGCTTTGCTGGCTTGCTCATTCATCTCCTGCTGTAGCCCAGTAACTTACCCCTAGGGTAGTATGAATATCTTAATGATATTGAGTCTTTCAATCCATGAACATGGGATATCTTTCCATTTGTTTGCATCATATTTGATATCTCTTTTTTTGCATTAGGTCTCACTCTGTTGCTTAGGTTGGAATGTAGTGGCACAATCATGGTTCACCGCAGCCTCCACCTCCTGGGTTCAGGTGATCCTCCAGTCTCAGTCATCTGAACAGCTGGGACTATAGGTGTACCCCAGCATGCCCAGCTAATTTTTTGAATTTTTATAGAGCTGAGATCTCATTACTTTCCCCAGGCTGATCTTGAACTCCTGGGCTCAAGTGACTCTCTTGCCTTGGCCTCCTAATGTACTAGGATTACAGGCATGAGTCACCACACCCAGCCATCTTTGATTTTCTTTGCACAGTGTTTTGTAATTCTTGTTGTAGAGATCTTTCATCTCTTTGGATAGGTGTATTCTGAGGTACTTTATTTTTTTGGTGGCTATTATTACTATAAATGAGATTGTGTTTTTTATTTGGTTCTCAACATGTTTGTTGTTGGTGTAGAGAAATGCAACTGATTTTTGAGTATTGATTTTATACCCCAAGATTTTACTGAAGTTGTTTATTAGTACTAGGAGTTTTTTGGTGGACTCTGTTGGGTTTTCTAGGTATAGACCCGTATCATCTGAGAAAAGAGATAATTTAACTTCCTTTTTTCCTATTTGGATACCTCTTTTTTTTCTCTTGCCTAATTACTCTGGCCAAGACTTTCAGTACTATGTCACATAGGAGTGGTGGGAGTAGACATCCTTGTCTTATTTTGATTCTTAGGGGGAAAGTTTATAGCTTATGCCCATTAAGTATAAAGTTGCCTGTGGGTTTGTCATAGATGGCTCTTATTATTTTGAGGAATGATTCTTATCAAAGAAAAAATGATTCTTATCAAAGAGCCCAGGTGTTTTAGAGTTCTTATAATGAATGGATGTTGGATTTTCATCAAATGCTTTTTCTGCATTTATGGAGATAATAATGCAGTTCTTGGCTCTTTACTTATTTTTATGTGGTAGATTACTGTTGATTTTTATATATTGAACCAGCCTTGCATCCAGGAATAAAGCCCATCTGTTCATAATGAATGATCCTTATAATGTGCTATTGGATGCAGGTTGCTAGTATTTTGTTGACAATCGTAAATTTCCTTTCATTCCTCCTTCAACATTTCAGTAATCAATTGGAAGTAAAATTTTTGCTTCTCTCTCTGCAATTATTTATATAAATTACCTAATTAGAATTTTACCTCATTCCTGTAGGAATTTAGAAAACAGTGAGTTATAATCTTGTTAGAGCGAAGTCATTCTCAGAAAGCGGGAAAACAATCAACCTTCCATCCCAAGGGTATTTTTATCCTAGAAGACAGACTATTTAAATGTTCTATATAATTCACCTCATTAGTTCAAATTCTTAATTGAGTCTTCTTTAACATCTGACAAGGCAGTGAACACAAATCTGTCTCTGGATTGTAATAATTACTTTTCATCAGATTATATTCATTGGAGAGTCTGTGGCAATCAAATCAAATAGTACTATTCCCATAGGCAAGATTGTACTGGTTTTTTATTTTATTTTAAAAATAAAAGCAAATAATCACTGTCCATATTTTAAAACCTATAGTCACTGATTTAAAGTAAGCAAAGAATACTATACTTGAAACTGGCCATACTTTTGAAACTAAAACTGATTTTCAAGCTACACTCACAAAAAACATTTGATTTATTGTCTAACAAGAAAATTGTTTAATTGTATAATTCAAAATTCATGCTTATTATGCCACCCTATGTCTTTAACAACCATAGAAAAGAAAGATTCTAAAATCAAGGAGTATTAGCTGAATATACTACATATTTAAGAAACTACAAAAAATTCAAAATCCAATTTATGCCTTCCTTGGAATTTATGGCAGATACAGGTCCTATTTTTTTTTTTAAGTGAGAAAGCAGGATTTATTGCGAGGACAGAAAAGCTCCTATACCGGGAGGGGACCCAAGGGGGTTGCCTATTTGTTTGTTTTTAAATAACTAGCTGGCAGAAAAGATGATTTGAGAAAAATCAAAAACAGAATCCCTTCTATGTTCCCACAGGAGACAGATGAGGAATTCCATCCACTTAGCTGCCCTTGCCTGGATGCTCCACCTTGGCTGTTAGAATTCCCTTCAAATCTCTGCACTCTTCTAGAATGCTGTTTTATAACTCCAAACTGTCTTCTCAGAGAACTGAAGTCTTTCTCACACAATTCAGTTTCTGGTTTTCAGCAGTTCTCCTGTCTGCTGTTTCCACATGTATCCCTCGCCTGCGGGCACCTGTGGCAGGTGGCCATGCATACCTGTTCCCTGCACTCCGGTTGCAGCACACAGTCAAGAGCTCCGCATTCCCTGACTGCAAGGCCTCACCAACTTACTAGTCACACAACTCTGGGCAAGTGACTTCATTGTTTTTAACCAGTATTTCATGGACTGCCAAGCAGGGACAATAGCACCATGCATCTCCTGGAGTTATGGAAAGATTGAGCGAAACAGCTCACAACTAGGGCCTAACCAAGCACCTGGGACCCAGGCAGCCCTCAGGAAATGGCAGCTCACCGTGGTCCCACTCCCACACATGTGACAACTGCTTATAGATAATTTTGGATCTTCTACCACATCCAGAGGTAAAATGTAGTTTTTAATCTGAAATTTGGAAGCCACATGTTTTACATCTGCTGCTTTACACAGATGGTTTTTGTGTGGGGATACTGCTGTCTTTCATGAATTCTTTTCTTTATTCACACTTTTAATATCTAAGAAATCATCATGTGTTTCACAATCCAGTCTTCTGAATAACTGAAAGATGCTTTGTTTTATTATCTTCGAGTCCATTAACTGCAGCATGAAATTTGCTGATTCTTTTGAAGAAAGAGATTCTTAAGAGGCTCACAGTATTCAAAAGCCCACCTCTCTTCTTCTGTACTGCTCTCCATGCTTTTAACTCTGGCCATTTGCCCATGCTCAAAAATGCCACCATTATTATCACTTAAGCTTCTTAGACAAAGAACACTGCTTATTTCATCATGTACATATTTCATTTTATATTAAGTAACTTGACACCACTTTAAATTGATATCACTTCAAATTGATATCTGGTACTCTGAGGACAGAAAATCATGGTTATCAGAGTAGTGTCAGAATTATAATATCATATTGGTCACTACTGTCTTGATAAGCCTTGATAATATTGATATATATTTTGCATTGTTCAGAATACTTATGGTTTTTTACTGTCTTCCCAGCATAATTATTAATGGCACCCTCTTTAGCACCCAGAGTATCCTAATTTAGATGATTAATTATATGATTACCCTAATATAAAGACCAAGGTATGTCTGAAACCTTTGGCTTTAATGTTCTACATTTTGTCTTTCCCATTTGTAACACCAGACTTCTAGTCAACCATTCATTCACATGGCTCAGGGACCATTCCTTCACATTTTTAACACATACTGGTTGCACAACAAAAAAGCAAAACACACATGGTCCTAACTCCTGTAGTTTACAATTTTGTAGAGAAAACAGAAGTGAACCAAGTAATTATACACCAAAATGTCACAACTCCTCAGGAGAGGTATAAGAGGCTATAGTAGCCTGCGAAGTATAACACACAGGAGGTGGGGTGGGGCATTAGGTCATAAAAATACACTTGAATTGTCTTTGGACCCCAGAAGGATGTTACTTCAATTTAATACTGCATTGACAATGTCACAGTGTTTGCCTTCCCTTCATCTGCCATGGTTAGGAAACATTTCAGCACAAAGGGACCCTTCCAAAGACAGGCATGACAGAATAATAATGGAAGTTAAAGGGCAAGATGCAGAAAGTCAATACTGGTTTTGGACTTGAGTGGAAAAACGATGACGGGAACAAGGGGAGGAGAGCATCATGGGGGAGAGGACAGGAAAACAACATTTGGTATCAGTAAGCGCCTTGAGGAAAAACAGCATTGCGATTTTTGTTGTGGTTTTCCCTCCTGAATTCTGCTTGGAACACAGTTCTAAGCACATGGCAAAATCGCTCGGAGCTTCTTGACCTCTGGAGACAGAAAATGAAGCCCAAAGAAAGAAGGCACAGAACCCAGTTTCAAACAGGGAGAGAGAAAGAGTTAAAAGCTGCTCTTGGGCCACACTGGTTTAGTGGTAACTCTCCTTTCTGATATCTACCTTGTCAGCAACAAAGCAGGCTGTGGCTGGCAACTTTTGAGAGGATGACTGGGCACGAAGGATTTGAGAGGGACTCAATAGACTACCAATATGAAGCAGTCCCCCGGAGAAAGAACCATGAAGGAGCAGAAGGCCAGCAAGGGGGAAAAACATGTGAGAACAAGATTTTCAGGGGCGGCAAGGCAGCAGGTGTGCACATTCACATCCGGGATATTTCATGATTAACTGGTCTGCTTTCCATTTACCTGCTGCCTGAAGAGTACATTTCCAATATAAATGGGCCCTTCTAAACATGGAACATTACACAAGAAGTATTTAAGCGTGTAGGGCCAAGGCCCAAAAAATAAAATATAAACAAAAAGAAGTGATCCGTGGTGCATGCACAGAGAGTCTATAAATTGTGATGCTACACCTTCACCACAGGCTCTAAACTAATCAAGATGATTTACAGACAAGTACCAACTGACGGTGGTCAAATAGTTTATCAAGCTAACTTTTCACTGAAGGAGATGTAATTCGCTTAAAAATTCAGTGACTTCTTCAAGGATTAGAAAGGACAGCAGCAGAGTCACATGTGCTGATTTTTAATGTAATGATATGTGATCAATTAATGCACATATTTCGCATGTGTCGAGGACACAAGTTGGTGTTGTAGACAAAGCTCTGACTCTGGGGTCAGAGAGATCTCATTTTAACTCTTGGCAGATTTGCCAGATGTGCCTTTTGCTAGATGTTTGTCTTTAGCAAATCTCTGAGCCATGGTTTCTTCATCTGTGTCATGGGGATACTATAATGAAATGCAGAGTCTTTGTTGAGTTTTGAGGGGTTTTTTGTTTGTTTGTTTTGTTTTGTTTTTTTTGAGTTGGAGTCTCACTCTGTCGCCCAGACTGGAGTGCAGTGGCCACTCCCGGCCACTGCAGCCTTGACCTGCTGGGCTCCGGCAATCCTTCCGCCTCAGCTTTCCGAGTAGCCAGAATTACAGGCGTGCACTACCATGCCCAGCTAATTTTTTTGATTTATTGTAGAGATGCCCAAGCGGGTCTCAAACCCGTGGGCTCAGGCAATCCACTCACCTCAGCCTCCCAAAGCGCGGGATTACAGACTGAGCCACCGAGCCCAGCTGAGTTTTGAGGTTTTAATAAGAGAATGTGTATGAAGTACCTAGCAATGCCCAGCATGTAGTAAGTCATCAGTCAGCAAACAGTCATTGTTTTGATGGTGATTAGGTTCACAATTCTTATAAATAAATTTGGTGATAATTTAATGTCTACAAACAGTGACTTTCTCAAATTTAATATTGGTCTAACTATATCTGCTCTAATCATTTTTCACAGGTTATTTCAGAGATCAAATGTGATACTATATATAAAACCATCATGAAAACTACTGATTTCTTTACAAGCATGAAGTATCATCTTTTTCTCTTTATTGTCTGTGTAGATTTAACTCTTAATTACTTGTATATCTTTATTTATTACAATGCGCTACATGCAGGAGACATACTGCTTTTGCAGCACATGCCTTAGGGGGTCCCTTAATATAGACTGTACAACAGCACAAGAAAGAGTCAAATTTTATCCCTCCCAAATTTTCTTTCTTCCCATTCTATTTTTTCTTCGTGTGCGTCCTTCACTTTTATTTAAGTGAGTTCACTTAATATTCATTAAGACATTACATGCCACCTTTTCTCCTCTTTGTTTAAGCTTAATTATAAAATAGTGCCAGTATTCATTGATTCCAGTCTTGTCATTTACTAACTGTGACCTTGGACAAATTAAGATCTATGTGCTCACTTTTTTTGGTTTAATCTGCACAACAGGCATAGTCAACCTACTTCAGGGGACTGATGCAAGAATCAAATGAGGATTAAAAGTCATGATCAACAAGAATTTGCTGAATGCAGCAGGCTGTGCTTCTCCTCACACTCAGCTCAAGGCAGTGTCCTTGGACTTAACTGACCTGTGGATGATGCACTGGCTCTGCAGGTAGTCCAGGGCCATGGCGAGCTCACAGATGAAGAGCTTCACAGTGCCTTCCTGGAAGCGGACGTTCTGCTGCAGGTGATAGCGCAGGTCTCCACCCAGCAAAAGGTCCACCACCATGAACATGTCTTCCTCATCTTGGAAGGAATACCTGGAACAGCATGAGAAGAGAAAACCTAGCAAATATATGTGTATGTTGAAGAGCCCCAGAGGCAAATGGAACCCCACAGTTCAGAGCAGTGTTCTTTTGGGAGCAGGTTCAGAGCAGTGTTCTTTTGGGAGCAGGTGGTCTGTCACTAGCTCTATGACCTTAAGACTTCAGTTTCCTCAAGTGTAAAATGGGAATAATAAGAATATCTATCACATTTGGTCACACTGAAGAACAAATAATATTTATTGTCATGCTTGACATATGGTAAGCACTTATTAACATAGTTAAAAAGCCCAGGAAATAAAGAAAACCTCATTTTTCCATTTATCTAATGACCCAACAATCATATCCTAACAATACTGTGGCAGGAGAGCCATAAAACACGATTATGAGAACTCCTTAAACTATTCTCATGCCCATTTTCCCACGCTCCACACCGATGATAAGAAAAAGATTTTTTAAAGGCAAGAACGCAGCAAGCACACAGTACATAGAAGTCACTCAGTCTTTTGGGAACATTGGGGAAGTCAGAGTTAAATAACAACACTAACCAAAAGGCAAAGTTAACCTCTCTTGCCTCTCCTCTTAAGGGACTTTGATGACTGCCACCACCTCAGCCCGTCCTCACACACAGTTGCTTTTATGACTCCATTTACAGATGAGGATACGCATAAAGTCAAGCACTTGACAGACAGTAGAGTCAAGGGCTTCCCAGGTATAGAAGTGAAACTTGAGGAATAGCAGAGGAAAGTGGCAAGTATGCAAGTACAGACAAGGGAAAGCAGTTTTGGATTTGCTGGAACAACAGATATGTGGAAAGCCTGGGTCTACAGAAGAAGGCAGAGGCCAGATACAGGACAGGAGCTTGCTCGTGAGTCCTTGAAGGCTGGGATTCACTGCAGGATTGTGAACAGGACACGGATCAGACCTGGGCTCCCTGGAAGGGCATGGGCCGAAGGATTGAACACAAGTGAGACTCATGGAAAACTGGCCTCCTCTGTGTGTAGAGCCTCCTGTGAAAACCTATCCCTATTGCTAGGATCTGCTCTGCGTCAGGCTTCCTAGTCACAATCCAGTTCTCTGTCTCCATACTGTCTCGACAGGATGCTTTCCACATAAAGTCATGGAGATCACATTTTAAAGTTTTATTTGAATCAAAGAACGGCAAGCTCACAAGCAGAGTCCAGGCATACACAGCAATTCTTTGCTGAGGAAATACACATAGAATATCAGTGATGGCAGAACTGCACTCAGCACATTTCCTTCTTTATGATTATCATTGTGCTAAAGGAGAATTTAGGGACTTACGAATGGAAGAAAGAAATTCAACAAAGCATCAATCTGAGGTGGCAACATGCTAATGAAGACTAACGGTCCCTGATCGCTTGATAAGTCAAATTTTGTTTATCTCTGAAGACGGATTCACACAGAAGGCGTCAGTAACTCAGCTCTTGGGGAGTTTCAAAAGAAGAACAAAAAGTGCTTTGTAACAGTCTGAGAAATGCACACTTGGTGCCTTCTTTTAGGAAATGCCGTTCCTTGCCTCGGACGCAAGGACTGGCTGGTCATCTTGGCAGTACGTTTAAGGGGCACTGGGAAAGGTCTCTGGGTCTAGGCAATGTGTACCTAATCCTTCCAGGCGCACTGACACAAGTGACTGCCACTGTGTCATACAGGCTTCTCAGGAAGCAGCACCGGGCTGGTTAACACGTAGTGATGTTAAGGTGTGGCTTGGGACCTGCTGCATCTGCAGCTGCTATCTGCTACCATAACAGGAAGAATGATTGCCCAGGGGGTATGAATAAGGCTCTTTGGGATGGGTGGCGGATGGGATGGGGACGGTGAGGTGTATGAGGGTTGGATGCCCAAAGTAGAAAGAAAAGAGTGCCTGCCATAGACATTGCTAGAACCAGTGGAAACAACCTACTCAGACTGGGTTATCACATTGTAGGACTGGATTCACTCCGTGCTGTTGACTATGTTGTTCTACTAGGTGAGGTCAGAAACCTGGTGTCAGACCAGAGCACTCTTCTCCTATTATTAACTCCAAGGGGCCCTGTGGTTTTACTAAATTCAGCTGGAATGAACAAGCATCTTTACTGGAACTGGGTTAAACTCTTTATATTCAAAGAACAAACTGATAAAGGTGCCAGTCATGGCAAGTTAGCGATAGTATTTGAATGTGCAGGGGGTTACTAATCAAAGAAAGAGGAGGCTGAGGCAAGAGGCCACATGCTTCCCTTGGCCCACATAAATACACATTTATTTAATCATGAAGGCAGGCTTGGCTGTTAAAAATTACCTTTCTCCCTCAGCACGTCAGATCTGAAGTCCTCCACCTCAGATTCCTACTTCTCCGAGGGAGAAAAGACAAATAGTTTATTTCCAGAACCATACCCTGTAAAATATGTGAACATAACACAATTGAGTGATATCTAGAATATTCAAGTTCATAGTATAATCTGATTTTTTAAAATAAAAGAGCAAAAGTTTCCTTGTACCTCAACCATTTAGCACATAGATCTTTGCATTTCTGTAACTTTTTTTTTTGTTTGGTATATGACATCATCATGGCCCATTTGTTTTTAGTTGGCAGCTCCAAAATTAACAAGTCTGGGTCAAGTGCACTTGAAATTTATCGCAAAGTGTGCTCAGCAAGAAAGAAGATAACTAACAAAAGATCACCACTTATTCCACCCTACTTCATCATGCCTGATCCAGACCACTGCAATAGGCTATTCATAGCTCTTTCTGTATCATCTTAGACCTCTCCAATTCATTTTCCACACTGCAGCTATATTTTTTAAATGTGAGTTTTATCATGTTATCCAGACTCAAAAAAGCCTTCACTTCTTTCCATGGTCTGCAGGAACCTATTGGTCTGGCCCTGTTAATTTTTTTTTTTTTTTTTGAGTTGGAGTCTCACTCTGTTGCCCAGACTGGAGTGCAGTGGCCGCTCCCGGCCACCGCAGCCTCAACCTGCTGGGCTCCGGCAATCCTTCCGCCTCAGCCTTCCAAGTAGCTGGAACTACAGGCGCGCGCTACCATGCCCGGCTAATTTTTTGATTTATTGTAGAGATGAGGTCTCGCTTGCCCAGGCGGGTCTCGAACCCGCGGGCTCA